>JAQIXX010006430.1:0-12223 GCA_034700605.1 Willowsia nigromaculata
GGTGAGTTGTGGCTCGGTGTAAGGACATCATTCATTATGAAGGTAGGTATTGCGTCGATATAGTATGTATCAATGTATCTTTCTTACACACTTCAACTTTTTCCAAAAAAATGACGAAAGACGAATCGGTACACAACTCAATTCACAAGTTGTGCATTTGGTTTTTTGCAATTCTTAGAAGTTATGATGACTGTATTATGACTTATGAATGAGTCGTGTGGAGTTAATGCATATGCACGTACCCACCCACTTCAAGACGACTCAAGAAAGTAATTCATCAAGAACATGCAGCCAAAATATTTTGCCTTCATAGTGTCGGATTTTTGATACTGTATAAAGGTGCTAATAAAGTATAAATTAAATATCACCAATTAAATTTAAGCTTTTGTTTATGTGAAGTTTTAAATGTTTTGCTTCTGTTTGTTTTTGTTTTGGTCAGCTATTAAATGGCTTGCATGAACAGCTTTGTGGAAACTTTCATTCACAAATATTTATTATTGAGTTGTTGTTCCTGACTATCCTGACTCACAAGCGTTAAATCGTTGGTTAATCGATTTTTAGCATTTTAAATGAAAAACAAAGAGTAGATTAAAAGAGCATTTTTCATTTTCAAAAACAAAACGTATGCACGTTGAAATTAAAAATTTGCATATTATTTTGTGCGACAATAACTTAAATTACATTATACCTACATATATGGTAAGACACGCCAAAATTTGTGGTAATCTTTAAACTGCATTGTCATGTCTTATGATCAAAAATGACCCTTGACGCATGTGTTCCAAAATTAACACTGCAGTATTTATGAATACCTTAACAGACTAAAATGCTTTATTATCTGCTATCTTTGAATAAATTTGGAATGCGCTAGTGTATGCGCCTGCTGGTGGAATTTGTTTCAGTGCTGACGGTATGCATAAAATTCTTGTTTTTGCAACTTGACTGTTTTCTCTTGCAGCCTTTTTCACACATTAATAAATCTGCACTATTTTTCCAGTGCCCAAAAAGGCAAACAACATGCTTAATGTGAGAATGGGATGACTTCAAATTAAAAAGTGTAAAAGTTTACCCCATAATTTTACTCGGGCTATTCTTGTTTTGACTTTCTTTTGCTTGGAACAAACACAAGAGTCCACGAATAACATCTTGACTTTTTGGGGACTTCGCTTAACATTCCAACTTTCTTCCTTTCTTATATCATTACGCCTTTATGCATGTTACAAACACAATAGTAATGACCTGATATACCGTATATACAGTAGAAAACTAACGACAGATAATCTTTCCACTTGCCAAATATCGCAACGAACAATAATTCACTGAGAAAAAAGTTTGAAAAAGTTTTCTCTTTTTGGTTGTTCTTCTCCTTCGGGGAGACGAAACCGAAAGAAATATTGTGGTGGGACCTGGTACAACAGCTAACTAGTGAGTGCTGTTATACTAGTGTAGCGTCACCTTTTTTGTTTTGCCTGGTTGCGTGAGCCCATAAACTACAAACTACAATGTATGCTGACTTGTAATGAGAGCAAAGTAAAGGAGTCTGTCTGCAAAAATATAAAGTGGAATGAACTGTAATAAGTACAAAATTAGGGACTTCCTAAACGAAAGTGCATTCACGACATTTTCGAATTCATTGTAAATAGTTATACGATGTAAGAAATACACTTTCTAAGAATGTTTGTTAAACATAAACCATCAACTGCCCACTTATTATGTTCCAAAAAATAAAATCAACAAAATTCAGTGTAACAATTAGGTATGCATTGATTGAACAATTTTGCTTAATGAGAAACGTACGCAATGATTTTGTGCTACATTACATACAGAGTCCACCTTATTAACTCTAATTGTGGTCTAATAATGAGATTCAGAAGTTTCAAATAAATGAGTCATCAAGTATAATTATCACAAGAGTTTACTCGCACAATCCATTCATTAAGGTTGTGTTTTCCCCGTGTAATTTTCTTCCTAAAAGAAATAGTTCTTGTACCTTGTTTTTTTTATAAAAAATTCTTTTACCGGACACACCCACCCGGGTCAAACTTTCTTTTTTAACCATTCTTTCCCAACTTAAAAATACAAATTTTAAACAGCACTTCATGATACTCATGTTTGAACCTATTTTAAAATGAATCGTTTTGGGGAAAATCCTCGAAAATAAAAATTCTGAGCACACATGAGCGGTCACTATAATTCATGCTCGTATTTTCTGTCGTAAACTTGGTGCTCAACTCGTTTATTCGAGAAGATGAACTGGAGCTATCTTTTGGAAAACTTATTTCATTCTTTTCCCATTTTTAGTTATCTTCTACAAGCATGTTATATGTCAAGATGTTTTTTACGCTACTCACAACCCTCATACACTCATACACTTGGCCTTCTATTGCGCTCCCACCTCAACCATGCTGTCTGATCTGCGTCTTGTCTGCAAGGAGAAACGTAAGTTGAAGGGATAAAAAAGAATATTAGTTTTCTCCGGAAGTAAGAGAAAATAACCATGCGTGGCAATACTACACTACTAGAAAATAAGTTGTGCGGTTGTGTGATGATAATGGGAAAGCAAGTAGTCTCACTTTCACCAAATGTATGCATGATATACAGGTTTGCACATACCGGAAAGATAAGTTACCTTCTTTCTCCAGTTTTCCGTGAAAACAAACCGTAGGACCATATATCCCGGTAACTTTTGGAATATAAATAGAAAGTATGTGCGTAAATTTAGATGCTATACACATATATATGAAGAAAATGTGTGCGTAGTAGTAAGTTATAAGGGATACTACCTACCGCCGGCTACTCATGTACCTCTAAAAGAAGATAAGCCTTTTTTACTCTATTTATGTTCTCATGATCAGTATCCTTTACAAAGCCTTATATTTTCAAAGAGTTGAGTTGTGAGAGAAAAATACTTATTTTTTGGACGGCCACTCACCTTATTCAACGGGACTTGAAGTGTTTCGTGTTTGTGCTCTTTTGTACAAACTCGTTTCTTTTGAAAACATGTTTTGTATGAGGATTGCATTGTGTGTCATATAAACTTTTGATATCTCTTCTTCCTTTTTACTTTTGCGTACTTCTTTTTAGTCGAGTTATATTTAACTGGAAAGGCTATACGAATAAACAGAGAGGAAAAACAAGAAACGAAAATGTTAAGGAATAGACGCTCTGTGATGCTTAAAGGATATCATATTCAAGCATCACGTTTAAAAGGTTGTGTAGCACTTTCTGTGAAGTAAAGAATAGTAAAAGAAACGGGAGGAGAGTAACGAACTCAATAGACCGGCAATTTTTTGATAACGAAAGCAACATCAAACATGCTGGCCATATACACGGTTTCCTTCTTTTTTCGACCTTTTTTTCGCTTTAGATTTCTCCTTCCAGATAGAACCGGCATACTGGTAAATTGTAAAAGGAGGATGTTATTATTGCACAGATTACTTTGAAATGCTTATACAACCGCGTGGTAGCCTGACCTGACTGCAATTTCCTAGTTTGCGTCTCTGCACGCGCCACCCAGGCAGCGACCACGGTTTACACAATTTGGAATTTTATGCAACGGTTTGTAAGGGTTTTCTAGATTTTTGTCCATTTCACTGATAAAATTGTACAAAAAGCGACTGTAGTGCGTGAGGTGTAGTTGTGTCGTACCGGGAAGAGTAAATGCGTAAAAAATGCCGACCGGGTCTATAAATAATCTCCAAAGTAAAAGTTGTTTCCATACAGCTTGCTTTTTCATTCATTTAAATCGCTTACAAGCGAGTCCAGAGTGAAGAAAAATAGTATGCTTACTTTCACTTTAGCTTATCTTCTGAAAAATATTTTTTTCACTTTACTCCTCCGCTTCCTTTACAAAACTTTTACTTTGCAAAATACTTTGAATTTTACGAGAGGGATTTGTTCTCTAGCTCAGGCAAATGGTCAGTAAATAAGTAATACTGAAAGCGTGTCTCGTCGAACCATTGCATTCGTGCTCGGGGATTTTTGCGTCTCTCTTTCTACTTTCGTTTTATTATTAAATTTCTACCAGTGGGTGAAGTACGATCCAAATAATATTTGCTGCTTTGCCCCGACTAGCAAGATAAATTCCCAATTGCATACCTGTTTTTTCGTAGTGTATGCGCACGTGCCCTCCTGTGTTTTGGATGAAAATTGGATGTGTCTGTCTAATTAACATATGGAAAATGCCAAGGCGTGAGTTCTATACCCAGAATGCGGTAATGATGTACACGTGCAGGTTGAGAAAAGACGACATCCTACTTATTGCAGTCGTAATCATTATGATCAACATCATCATTGTGAAAGGCAATGAAAGTAAACTTGAGAAAAGTCATTGCCAAATATATGTACGTACGTAGGATGTTTTTTCGCCAGGAGACTCGTGTGTTCTGTGTACATATCGGAATATCCTGTTATTCCTGTTCCTCCTCTTCCTCTCCTTCTTTGGCTGCAGCTCTCAACCACGAAAATCTCTTGGAGAAAGTAAACCCATTGAGATAATTCAAAAGTAAAGGAGGAAGTTGCTCTTGTAGAAGCAAGCAATACTATAGTGGAAGGAGCCTAGCCACTAATCTAAACCGACTGCATAATATTTATTTACTGGTGCTTACTCTGCTACTTCCACTTTCACAATCTCCACTCTTCTCCACTCAGAACTTGTTTTGCTTTCTTAAATTCTTCAGCAAGCAGCAGAGGCGTGTGGTATGATGGGTTCATTTCACGTCTCACTTTTTATTGAAACCGCAAAGCAGCCGATGGATCCCCCATCATAAAATATAGTACTTGCGCCTATGAGCTAGTGTAAAAGTAATGACGAGTCAACCGGCAAGTAGTTAAATAATGTGAGCCAGGATACACAGGACGCAAAACGAGTTATGTAAGATTTGCTGTTTGGGTGTATCCTCGCCTTACTCTTCCGCTGCTAATCTAATCCGAATAGGTAGACTATCCATGGATGTCTATGAAAAGTGTAGTGGGAAGTTTATGCGGCTCCTTCCTAAGTTTTGTTTACGATTTGCTTTCCCTAGCGTTGCCTAACTCGCTTCCCTGTATATATAAAAAACTATTCATTTCTCATTTATTTCTTTATTATTATGGCGAACTTGACAGTGTGAAGAGAAACGAAGGCTAGTCGAAGACAAGTGTTTACTTTCCCCATTAATGTTTATATCCTGGAAGAAAAATAAGCCACAAGCTTCATCTCATATATCTTCAAAAAACAACTAGACGCAATATGGTGCAGTGTAAATGAATTATAGAACGTTTAATTAAGACGCAGGACGTGCGGAGGATAAAACTAAGTCGTCATTTTGTCAGGTGTTGAAATCAAAATAAACACGATTAGGGAATACAAAACCAGACAAATATAAATAGTTACTTAATCGATGTACAAGTAAATGTAGACAATAGCTCACACGCAGAACTACATATTATATTTATGATTTTGGGTGATTCGTGAAGTTTATTTTTAATGCATAATTCAGTAGAGTGAAGATAAACCAATCAGAGCTAATGCATCTCTGGAACACTGCAATCAAACCATGGTATTGTCTTTTTATTCCACATAACTGCCAGGTCGAATTTCTTGGAATTCATTCAAAAGATAATACAACCGCACCGCAACATGGGACGAATCCAACCAGTTTGTATCAATAAAACTTACAACGTTGATAGTGCAGTACAGACATACGTAAGCAGTTAACACTGTACATGCTTTCATCTTCTGCAATCCCGTGGAAAGTGGCAATTGAACCCGTGTAGCAGTCTAGTCATTATCAACTGCATCAAACATTATACTGCATATTATCCGCACGTATTCGAGGAAATCGAGTACATTGCACCGCCGTGCATCATCCAGTATCAGTCCCGCCACCATTGCGACTAGCACTGCAGAGGAAGATAGGGACAAGAAAAGAGAGAAACACAAAAGAAGCTCATCGCCAGTCTATTTTCCACGTCTGGGTGATCAAAGCGGACAAGTGTATCATTTTGTTAGCACTGCTTTCAATGTTATTAGCTACAAAAACAACTGCTTAGCAGACAAAATACCATGCACGCAAAATATACTAATATGAAAAGTTGACAAGGTTTAAGGATGTACATACATAATATTAAGAAGGAAGACACGAGATATAATAATGTACTCAATGAAATGCATGGCGTGCATGAAAATGTCACAAGGTACAAGTACCAAAAAACGTCTCACAAAAAATTATATACCCTGACTCTACGTACACTCAACACTACATTTTTACCACGACAATTGCACTGACTACTACGGTTTCATTCAACAACAAAATAATGGAAAACGAACATGTTGCAAGAGCTCACAGTATATTCTATTATAATAAAAAATACTTTCACTTTCCTGTGCATAGTTTTTTTGCATATCAAAAAAAAACTTTTCTTTTTCATAGTGTCTCCCACTGTGCTTTGCTAGTTGCATGTCTTGTTTCGTTTCTGATGTAAGTACCAACCAGCATTATGTATGTATAATGCGGTGATCGAGGTTGCTGCTAGTGCTGCTGTTAGCGTAATAAACTTAGCTTTTTTATTTCTTTGTGAAGAGGATGAATATTGCCAAATACCTGCTATATGCAATCGTGCTTACTTCAACTACATACCACTACATATTGTATGAAAAAGCACAAGGACGAAACTCCATAATATTCACAACACGACACGTTGATGTCGTCGTACTACAGGAAACGACAGCGTGATGGTTGTATTGCACTGCCACCACTTTAGTGAAGTCAGTAAACTCCTTTTTACTCTCCATTCTTTCACTTTCTCCTTTCAAAGCCAAAAACCACATACGAGCTCAACCCATTTATATGCATATACTTCACTTCTATTTCGCCCATTTTTCTCTTCTTTTTTTCTTCTGTATCGCTGGCATGGGAGATCGTAAAAGGTAACGACTCTGCTCAGTACATTCTCAATGAAAATGAGCGAAACAAGATATTCCGCGGAGATTATTAGGAGCGTACTGATATATGTATGCACCGACATATGATATGCATAAAGTGAACAACAAAATATATTATTATAAGTATGTAATCTTTCGTATCTGCTCACTTCATGCATTTTTATTTCTGTTTATGACCCACCGCTAGCACGCATTTATACTTGGTTTCCTGTCTACATTTCCATTTTTCCTCCTGTGGAGTAAAAAAGTGCATTTTTGATTGTGTTGTCGACATATTGTACATTGCATGCATGCCTGCACTTGCCATCATCATCGTCGTCATCTTATTACATTACAGTACATCAGTTGCTATTGGCCTCTTTCCCTGACTTTCCCTTCTGACTTCTGATGCATATAGTTTCACGCATAGATATTGCGTCTAACTATTGGAATGACAATGTCAAAGTAACATATACCTACCAATGTACATTTGCAGACATGCGACAACAACATTAACAATAAGTCTGCTTTTACTTTGCTCATGTAACTGGATAGACAAAGAAAACTAGATGTTCAAAAGCTCTCATTGCAGCCATGCTTATAGTCTTATGAAAATGTTTGATGAATATTCTCAGAAAATGTGAGCACAAAAGTCAATGTTATTTTGATGTTTCACGTTTGATGTATTTTTTAAGCACACATTGACGTAATTCGAGACTGCATTCCATTTCATGGTGATGATGAGGAGGATTATATACTTATGGTGAAATGTACTTCTTGTGTGAATTTGTACATATTATTTTGAGTCGTAATACTAAAAGTAAAATCATCTTGAAATATGTTGCCTTAAATATGCATTGCAACTTTTCGTTCCCTCTTATTCATCTACTTCATCTCGTGCGTTTCCCTCATGGTTCTTAAATTCACCAGACACCAGACTCCATTTCGGTGGTTTCCAGTTTACTGCACCTCGCGTACTTCACTCAACCACAACAAATAATGTACTGCATTAAAGATATAATATTGTTACGACGATGATCGTGTATCTTATTCAGTTCTAAAGATGCACTCGCAAAACTTGCATTGCATATGCATAATATACATTTATATACACTGAATGATATTTTTATGCCCCTCGTCTCGTAGTCTCGTAACGTACTCATGTAGAAGACCCAAAAGCCATTGATGTTTGTTTGTAACAAAATATTTTCATAGACATGCACATACGACAGAAAATATACTTTAGCACAGCAACTTTCCCAACACTAGTTTCGTATTTATCATGTATAATTTCATGTGAGTGCAGGAGAAAGAAGCAAAGTGAGTAGATAAATTTGAAGCTGACAGAAAAGAAGAAGAAAGTTTCTGTTGTTTGGAAGTGAAATATACACCAGTTGGAGTGCATTGCCACGATCACCAACAGTCCGTCTAAAATATATGTAGTTGAACAATTTCGTTATAATAGATGAAAAGAGAAAAAGTGCGTTACACGCATGATGGTGATGCATTGCAACAGCAAGTAAACAACTTTGTTGCCATTATGTTGTACAGTAACTGCTTTTCTTATTCGCTCGGTGGTCGCTACAAATTGCTTGACAATTTTCTTGTGAACTAACACCGCCTTTTTAAAAACTCCGTTTGATCTCCTACTGCAAAAGAAAAGAAAGGAAGGGCCAGTAGAATAATGTCAGCTTCTACAAGTTTTCAAAGTGAGATGCATTAGAAGAGAAAGGTGTATGCAAGTGAAAACAGAAAAACTATGTACAACATGGAATGTAACAAAACGCTTAAAATATTTTGATGGTATTTTTTATCTGCACTAAACGGCAGAAAAAGCTGTTCTTTGACATTCCTGAAATTCAGCATTATGTCTAGGCACCCAACTTCCATCAAAGAGAAAACCACATCAATACCACTCAGTTTTCAATATTTTACCCAGGTATGGGTTCTTGTGAATGGGAAATGGGAAACACCAAGGTTTATAGGAGGAGGGCGAGGATTATGACGATGTTCACAAACCAAGTCAAAAACTGACTCGCTTGACTGCCTGTCTTGTACTGCAGACACAAACATACACTTACTTTTGTGTCCAAATACATTTATTGATTGCGTTGATATTTGGTGTAAGGGATAAAAAGAGAAAGTTTAAAAACTATTTTCGAGGGAAAATATCACAAAATGTCAAGTTTTCGTTTTCCTTTTGAAAATGTCAATGTCATTCAATTCTGAAGGTGTCTGTAATACTATCGCTTAGTCTTCCGGAAGGGTATTTCCATACTAATGATATTTCTATTTGTTTACTTATATTCAACTATGAGAGTTTCACGCTAGTAACTCTAGAAAAAGGTTGGCGGAATATTATGTTTATTAGAGCCTCTCTCTACTACATAGTCACGATTCGCGATTTTGACAAGAGCATGCATGGTATAAGAATTAACAATAGACGTTCATTAGGAAAATCCTCTTGCTTCAACCTAAACTCAAGCTTTGACGTTACAAGTTGTTATTACCCAAGGTTGGATCAGATCGTGTTTGTTGGTAGGTAGACAATTACAAAGAGTTGCTTCAAACGCAAAAAATCCATTGTAAATTACAAATATGTGTAGCAAAATAACAGGCATAGGCATAACTGCTTGTTTATAAACATAAGAAGTATATTTACAGTACAAGTTTATTGAGTCCCTGGGTTATGGTTAAATCAACCACTCAGCAAGGTAAAATGATAGTTTAATCAGACACTTTTATAGTTAGTTTGGATGCGAGTATCTAGGTATGAAGTTTACTCAGCTAGAGATGTGAGTCAGTAAGTTCTTGCCAATTCTTGGAACAAAGGTTAGGGCTTGTAAAATATCAGTCGGTTATTATGCAAGCAAACCAATCAGTTACTGGGAATTCATTTGCAATATGTGTGACAAGTCTTTATGTAATAAATCATATCTTATGCTTGATACGAACTGAGTTGTCACAGCACATATTATATTAATTTTCGTAATAGGGAGTTACACTTACAATGACTACGATGATCATACAGTATAATATTCTCATCACATTCACAAAAACTTTATGTAAGTATACGCTTTACAGTCAGGAAGTAAACTTTAACTGGAAACTGGATATTAAACGTGCTATTATTTTTATCGACCATGTTTGACGAGGATTGGTTTTTGCTTTCTCTTGAATCGCTGTGGAGTTTTACAAAACATATTTGTGTCAGTAGAAACATTGCCGATGCCTTCTCATTCATTCTGTCTACATATATTGACTTTCAACAATACATTATTTTTATTACTCAGAAACAATCTTCCAAAACAAAAGAGAAAACTCATTATAGAACTTTTGAAAAGAAGCATTATCAAATTGATGACTAATAACATTGATGATGGAGAAGTCATCATCGTCAACTTGCTATAATGAACCATGCCGATTAAACAACTCAAAACGCAATAATACCGAATCGTTTGGACGAATGAACTTGGAAGGTTTAATGAAAATGACAGAATGGCTCTTTGGATTTTATGAACAAGTTTTGCCACGTAGTAGTTTCTCATAGGTATTCATATTTTAATTTGTTCTTAAATTCTGGGAAAGTTGTAAAACGATGCCATCACGTAAATTAGCGTGTTCCCTTATTTAAATGAGGGAGTTATCTGCAGCGTGCACTATTGCAGTCATAACTCATGCGACATTTTCAAAATACAATTTATCTTATTCACCACAAAACTGCAGCGGTCATCTCATTACTTCTAAGAAGTAGCAACTTCTACATTCTAACTTCGTGGAACGCAGACACTTCTCTCCATAAACTTCTTAAAGTCTACGTCCATTTTTCTTTGTCAGTTCGTGCTAATTATCAACGTCATCTTTCTGTGGAAGAAGTACTTCAAAAGTTTGACAGTTTTTTAGACAAACTTTTCAGCTTGCATACCTACGTCAGTTCCGTTCACTGGTATTTTCTGCATTTACAGTCGTCAGATGCCTTCCTATTTGATAAAAGCAGATAGTGTTGACTTTACCTTAGTAATTGCGGATAAGAAGCTTCGCATTGCCACCTGCGCAAGACATTACAATACGAAGAAATATGAGGTGGATGGTTCTTTTGTACAAGGTTTTATATTTTTTTTATTCCAGTAACTTTTTGATGTGCAAAAGTTTAAAGTTTTAACCTTTTGATAAAAGAACGAACAAGTAAGAAGAGTACTCGAGAAAATGTCTTGCAAACATTTCCCATTATTTTTGTCCTTAACTGTCACTTTTGCGGCAACTGCAGAAAAGTGAACTGGAAAAAGCATTCGTCTCCGTGTTATGTGAAGTGTTGTTGGCCGCATGAAATGCAGCAAAGCACAAATGCGGCACTGTTTAAACTCACCTTATTTATTTTGGGATTGTCTCTCTTCAAAACGCTCGCATTTTACAAAGTCAGTTTTGTTTGCCAAATCTGAAAAGGACTACCACACTAAACATTTGCACGTTTTAAGTCTTTCTGTACTGCTTGTGTTTGCCAGCATGTGTCATCCACCTCCAAAACTAAATTAGATTTTCACGGATCATATATACATGGAACAAAGTATGTGTATACAGTACATTTGTTTTTGCTGAATACTTTCACTTGTTCCAGAGTAACTTTGGACAGTTTCATTGGTTAAGCAAGTGGTGTTGGTGGTCTCTCTCCGCGTATGCATGTCATGTCTAATTTTATTTTAACTAAGCTGAAAACATCAGATACGCGGTTGGAGTGGTGGCAGTACGCAGAAAAAGAATTACTTTTTTCCTCTGCTATTAATACGCATCGTAGAAAGTCAACTATACATAGATTTCCCCTATGTCGCCACTCAAACTGTATTTCTGGAAAGAGAAAAGTGAGATAGCCAAGTTGTTTTCACTTATCAAGTACTACAGTAGAGCGGCATCACGCCATTGATGTGGCTGTTCTCTTTTTTTTCAGCGGCTGAAACTCGAGACAAAACAAGAGCAAAAATCAACCATGTCCACACAGTAACCGACAAGTATAAAAACAAAGTTGTTATTATCTCATCGACTTACTATCTTCATTCCATTAGCTCCGCAGCATATGAAATTAGGTGAGTGCTTGCTGCCACTACTACACCATCATGCGATGACTAAATGGATAAAGATGGGTACACAGCATCACAGCAACCAATGAACTCAATAGATGTACATGTTGATATTGCATTTAGTAGCTACCCTGTTTTTATCTCGTTTCGTTCGTTCCAGTTGGGCAAGAATATTCCATTCTGCAATTCCACTCCACTTACACCACTTTCCTCTCATTTCTGATGATGGCCACTCTCAAGTTACACT
>JAQIXX010006431.1:0-12220 GCA_034700605.1 Willowsia nigromaculata
GCTAGACAGACTGTCCGCAATGCAAAAAAGTGTCCAGGAAAAACTGTCCATGGGGGAGTAGTCTAGTGTCCAGATCAAAAGTGTCTAGTGTCCAGATCACAGTGTCTAGTGTCCATATCAAAAGTGTCTAGTGTCCAGATCACAGTGTCTAGTGTCCATGGGGGAGTAGGTGTCCACATGACCTGCTCCTCTGCCTCGGGGAATATTCCTCGAACATTTTGGAAGTTTTGTGGAAGTAGCATAGCGTTCCTCATTCTGAAGCATAAAAACATTTCTGGGGACACCTTTCGCCACTCTGTGTTCCAGTACTGTGTCAACTTGGAAGAGCTGGAAATCCAAGAATTATGGAGAAGCCTCGACAAAAGAAATGTGGAAGAGCCGACTGAATGGAAGCCCCCCTTGTTTCCGCCAATACAATCACTCAAATCTCTGACAACTAACCGCGAAATCTTGGAGGGTGTATCTTGGATGGATATCTTAAGTCAGTTTCCAGGTCTTGAGGTGAGTTTCTCCTCTTTGGAAGACCTTTTAATTATCATTATCATGAGATCAACTCAGTCTATGTTTCTCAATATTTTTAGACGTTCCATGCCGGATGCGGGGTGAAATCCTTGGAAGGGTTTTTCCACTCCTTGGCCATAGCCCGAAGATTCAATGGCCAGAGCTGCAAACTCAAAAGTCTATCCTTCAGTTTGGATTTGATTGACAACCCTCTTGCCATAGTTGCAGCGCTTGAGGACAGGAACCTCCCTCTCAGGACACTGATCGTCAAGGGGATTCGACGTTCTGAAGATGTGACAGCGCTGCAGAGCATTTTGTCAGTTCATGTCCTCTCACTCAAGGAACTCTCCCTGTCTGGTGGAAAAGACAGCGGTCAAGTGATGAAGCTATTTCCTCTTCAGAAGAATACTGTGTTCGAGAAGGTGACTTATTTCCTCCTGGAAGGTGCACATCTCAAGTCTGCAAACTTCCTCAAGTCGTTTCCTAACTTGGGGGAGTTACATCTCGCAGACCTGGTGAGGCCTACGTCACAATTTACGAAGGTGTCGGTTGGCAAATGGGTCCTTGTCAGCTGTAAAAAGCTCTCAATTGATTTGGAGCACTTCCGGCTCGAAGATGTACGGCGCCTTATGACTGTACTTCCTAATTTGGAGGAGCTGGAGGTAACACATTGTAACAACGACCAGTTTGCGGTTATCTGTGAACTGATGCCGAACCTGATCTACTTACATCTCGATTTCTGCTCGGTTGACGACCTTGGAATTTCTGGTCTGAATGAAGGAGATGTGAGGAGGATCAACGAGAATCGGGAGGAAGGTGACTGGCGGCCAAATACGTGGATGGCTAGACCTAATCTTTCCAGATTGAAAAGTAAGTGGAGTCACATCTTTTTCAACTTCATTCAATGGGTAAAGATAATTTTTGCTTTTCTTTTTAAACAAGACTTGCAGCGGTTCAAGTGGACTGGTTATCCGACTCCGACTGAATACAAATTTCCTAAGTACGCATCAGCCACTTTCATCGAACAGCTTCCGAATCTTCAGCATTTTCTAATATCCGACGAAATGACGCGATTGCCCTGGCCTCCCAGGCAATCCACAAGTGGAAGGCCGCCAGGATATCGAGTTCCAATAAAGGTAAAATGCAATTCGAATACTTCCAAGCTTTTCCAGTTGATACCACAAATGTATTTAAAACTAATTTCATTTGTTCGTTTTTTTCGTAGCGGTTTTGGGAGCGTCTCCTGAACCAATTTCCTTGGTCCTCGGACGATGAAAATGACTCTGACGATGAAAATGACGACTCTGACGATGAAAATGACGACTCTTACGATGAAGAAGACGACTCCGACGAGTAGGAATATTATGACTATATTAATACAAGCATTCCTGTTAAAAAAAAACTATAATTTTTATATTTATATTTTAGACAAAGACTTTATATGTAATTCTATATTCTAAGAAATTGAATTAATTCCAAGAGAGCTGTGGATCCTTTAGAAATTAGACTTTTTTGTATTGTAAGGTAGATCCTAATTGAAATATGCATAAAATTACTACACACTAACTATTAATTATTAACCTACACGCATAACATATCTATGAACAATTATATTACCTTATAATAATAGAATTAGAAGTACAGATTAATACAGATAATTAGCAAATCAATTTTGTTCTAAGCTTATGTCTAATTAAAAAATCAAATTAATTCCTCACAACATGTAACAAATTCATGATCTTTTAGAAAATGTCAATTCATTTTTATCATTCATTCTAAGTATTTTTTAACAAGTACCCCCTCCCCACATATTTGCATGAAACAAAACGCTATCAATTGAGCAACGTGCAAATCAATTGCTTAATTTTATCTAGCACATCCACAAAGCATGAATACAAAGATACCTACGAATTATTATTTTTGAATATTGAATCATGAATTATTAATTACAGTAAACATCGGAACGCATTATTGATGCATGTAGTAAGCTCGGAACATCCTCCTATTTTCATGTGGCTGGAATTCTTCCGTTGAAACATTGACCAGTGACCACTTACTAAACGAAAACTCCTCGATGGACTCCGTGAAAGTTCCTTCGCGTAAGGATAACACTCCTTCCAATGTCAACTTCAAAAACGAATATAATAAAAAGAAGTAGATAGTAGGTATCTCAACTCAAAAAGGATCATGTCACTGCATACCACAAAAATAACTTTCAAAACTGAAAATGATTTCATACCGATTTCACTGGAGCTTCAGAGGTAATTATTAAATGCTTCAGTTTCATACGGAGAATAACATGAGAAAAGGGAGCGTCCGTGATTTTCTGCATCCAATCGAGCCCACCCAACGTCAGCGTCTTTAGCTGTGGAAGTCATAAATTTAAGGATTATTGCTTAATATTGAATGAAAAAGGGTGACATAAAATGAATGAAACAGCAGACATGAACTGCGATAATTTACTTGAAACTGAAAGCTTTCAGAACACTGGAGACTTGACATCCGTTCCAACAAGCGCGCAATCCCCAGGAAGACCTTCGCAGTATTCCAGAGAAAATTCCCTCCAGATTGGGAAGAGCAGCTCATAGCCGTGTTAACGCTTTATTAGTTCCAGGCCAGTTGACTAGTGTCAACTTCTTCAAGTTGGGGCATGATGAGACGATGGATTTAGCTTTTGGAACAGGTATACTTCCACTGTGGAAATGTAGGACAAGTTTACATACGATTAGTGATGCTCTAAAGACGTCTTCAAAAAAGAAATAGAATAGGTCATCAGTTGTCGTCTCGTGTTCATCACTATTCCACTCATCGTTGTCACTCAGAATTGTCGCATTCCTTTGAATTCACTGTGATATCCAGCCCCTTCAGCGAGGGGCATTCTGGGCGTCCAAACTTGAGAACCACCTCTAGAAACACAAGTAATTCTCTTCCATCGCTGTCATGTGTCCTTGGATCACCCTGAAAGTGAGCCCTTTTCTGATCCAACACTTTGGTCACTTGCTTGGAAGAGAGGTAACGGCGGTATCCGCCATGTCGTTCGGCTTCAAAACTTTGGAGATTCTTCAACCCCACGAGAAAGTCCCATTCTTTCCCGTAAATATAGATGGAAACCTGATCCAGCCAAAGTGACTCGATATGAGTCCCAAACTGTTCCAGAAATTCGGTAGCTTCCTTGTAAAAGTCACTTCCAGAAGAATTGTGGATGAAGATCTTGATTGTAGGGATTTCCATTTTTAGGAATGCTTCTAAATTCTTCTCGCCCTTCGTCGATTTCCAATTCTGGAGCGAATTTTGGATGAATCTTCAAGTATCCATCGGGTACTCCTTTGAGCCACTTGCAGACTCTTCCAAAACGGAGGAAATCATTCCACTCCTGATATGGCAACACACTCCCTTCAATCTGAAGCACATGAAGCCAGGATGTCAACTTGAATTGCATTAATACGAGGGGTGAGGGGGGATGTTCAAGCAAGGAAACCAAAGGTAAAGGGGTCATTTAACCGGACGTGAACCAATAAACCTACTTACCTTACTATTACGGATTCATTATGCATATGAATCATTGTTTGTGGAGTATGGAATGGAGTATTTAGGTGAATGACTCACCACCTTATATAGAATCATGATTGGGGTATGTTTTACGTTTTATAGTTTTGGTATTCGTTTGTTAATCTTAAATACACATTGTGATCTCTGCATGTAAAAGAATATCATGAAAATAGCCAGCATTAGCAGCAGATATGATTAGTTGATCTTAAAAATGGTTAGCTTCTTTCTTGGATCTCATGAATGACATCATTTTTCATTTGGATTGTAGGCAGCAAGAAAGCAAAAGCAAACATATTTAACAAATATCCAACATTTTCGAGACTTAAAATCATCTTTTAAATGAAGTGTTTATCTTTATGGATTTCTGCAACTTGTTTTAGTTTCCTGTTACATTTTAGGCAAAATGTATAATGTGCTACTGTATGTATGTGTTCGTCGTTAGTACAGAGCGGGGCAAAATGAAACTCATGAAGAAAGGGCTTAGTGCAAGTAGCATCTTCTCCTCTTACTCCAACTTTTAATGTCAATATGTTAATGTTTAATAATTTACCCATATCCAGTAATAAAACTTGGGTCAGTGCATTTATATTAATGCCTATTTCAATTCCAGTTGTTTCAGCCCCCATTTCCCCACACTTTTTACTCACAATACACATAATCTTCATTCTCCTCAAAGGTTGTTTCACCCTTTCACTTCCAGAACCTCTAATGGAGTTAGTAACAGTCATGGGCATTTAATTTTGGAACAGAGTTTTGCTTATTTCCAACAAGCTTTGCGATTGATTGAATGATTGTGAATTTTTGCAAAAATCATAGTAAATTTCAGGAGTTTTAAAGTTTGACACTAAACTTTCCACTCGAGTACGAAATTTCATTTTACAATTCTATGTATGCTCAGAAATACAAAATCTAAGCAGATGCAATAAAGTAGATACTATCATTAAAATGCTTTTTTTATCAGGTATCATGATTGTATGTTAGGTACCAATTAAATATACAAAGAATGTAGCATTAGCATTCCAACAATTGATATTATGAATTTTCATGTACGATTAAAAATTTAAAAATTTTCATGCCAGCAAACCACATTGATAAAAACTTACAACAAATATTCTCTTCCCAAACCTTTTCACCTTACAGTGTTTATAGCAGTTATGTATTTCCTGTAATATTTCATCCATAATTGAAAGTTGCTGTAATTAGAGTATACTATGGAATTTGTGGTCTGATAAAATGTCGATTGAATTCAGTTATGGTTTTTTATCAATAAGTTGAATCGCTTTGTATTTACTTCGCATAATTTAATGCTCGATGACGACGCATACTAAATTTATAAATTTATATGAAAACAGTGTTAATTTGCAATAAACTTTTAATCAGCTTTTTGCATTTTTATTCTGTGTACAGTGCACACTTTTGAGCAATTTGTTACAAAATCGTAATTTGTATGTTTGTAGCCATATCCTATATTCAGCATAAGATATTATTATTCAAACAAAGATCAACTAAATGCGAATTTTAATATGCAGCTGTAAAAGGGTTTCTTTGTTTTCAGCTAAATTTCAAGCATAGATGTATAATATATCACTTATGTTGCACATTGTACGTATACAAATTTGTCGTTTGCTTTTCGTGGGGAAAAATAAAGGAAAAGACTGCGTACCAAACATTCAGAGATGAGAGTCTGTCAGCTCGTTTTACTCAGATTAAAAGTCATAAGAGTGAAGTCTATTTTATGCATTAGGTATATTATAATCCCATGGCAATGTCAAAATGTATTGGGACAGTAGTGGTATTGGCCTTCCGTGGATAAGAAAGAAAAGTGCTGTGATAATATTTTTCTCCTGCTATTCATATTACATAATACTGCCTCAGTAAAAAAGTAATATTTAGTAACCCTGCAAGATGATATTAAAGAAATACCGACACGTTTTCCCTAGTTTTTTGTACATGTCAACGATTCAGTCTACCATTCCATTGGAATATGCGATATATTTTCTGTATACTTTCTTGTAACTTACTCAGCACACGAATGCAAATTGTTGGGCACATTTAACGAAACTTGCTTTTACAAAACGTATTTTTGTAGACGTTTACCATGGCATCACTATTATTGTGTATATCTGTGTATGTAGGTATATCATGTGTAATATGAAGATCCAAGATCACAAAGATGTGAGGCTTGTTATGAAACAGAACAGAATCTCTACGTACCAACCATTTCACTTTAAGCTGTCACAAGTGAAACAACTCATTTTAAGAGAAAAAATATTCGTACAGTCAACAAGTGTTTTTGAAGATCTGCCTGTACACTGATAATCGGTATCGTGCATATTCGTTGGTATTGGTACATTAAAAACTGTGCATTTAAAAAACTTGGTTAACATGAGTACAATATCATTCTGCTTCACATCAGTGTTGTTTTATAGAACCAATTTTCTTGGGTTTTTCGCGTCAACTTTCTCATGAAGCAATCAATCAAAACTAAAACTTTCTAGCTGTGGGTGAAGCTCATATTTAGGCAAAAAAAGTTAAAAAAATTAATGTTTGCCTAAGTTGTGCAAGTTTATAAACTAGTGATAAAGAGAAGCTTGCAAGTTTTAGCATGCAAACATGTAACCGGAATCACCAAAACGCGGTAAGAATTTATGAACAACACTTCCTTTAACCCAGAGATCCAATTATGTATGCATAAAATTTGAGTAAAGTTTTTCAATTCGATTGCGTCTTTCACATTTTTACTGACAACAACAATCACAGAAAACACTAATTTATAGTTTTGTGATACTTATCATGAAGAAAATTCTGTGCAAATACAATTATTTCAAAGATTTTTAACGACTTGTAAATAGGAATGAATGGTTTCGATCAATTTACGTATTCAAAATGCGATGACCCCTCACCTTTCTGCAACTTCTTACATTTCTCACAGGGGCACATTGATTAACTTTTACACCAAAAATCCACAGCATGAAAGAAGAGACTTAAAGGAATTCATTGATACTACTTTTGTACATATTATAAATTTTTGCATCAAATCATTATGCGCAATGAAAGAAAAAAATCGCGAAAATTCATGTTTTTTTTGTTTTCTTGGTATTTGTAATGACATGATGCAAAAGATTTATATATTCAAAAGTAGTGTAAATGAATTTCTTGAAATATCTTCTTTCTACTATGTATTGATAAATATTTCTGAAAAGTGATTTTTAAGATCTGTATTTAGTCACCCCTAAGTGGCTCGCTTTTTCTGATTAGAGGAAATGAATACATTACATAGCAAAATTATCATAGCCTAGACGATTAATGGGAAGGTGACATGAAATTTCCTTCCAATCGACACATAACCTTCAATAATATGGAGAGTAAATAATATGCATACCGAATGAACCTACCTACTCTCCTGTAACATAAAAATGTATGGCATAGGGGCATAGATACTTGAGCTACAAAATGCTATTTATGATTTCATTATGCAAACCTACATGTAAATGTAATTAAATTTGATCTTGCGACTTTGAAAATGGGAACGTTTAGAGGAAGAGATATGTCTTCATAAAACACGTAGCCGGTAGTAGTATTAATAATTTATTGCAAAACATTGCTGATTGAAATTTATAAATTTTGGGAGCTTCATTTGGTGAAACTTGTTTGTAAAAAGAATATGACTACAATATGCAATGGCGGCAGTCGTTTCAGCTTAGTTAGTGCATGGCGCATTTGCAGTTTCTTTAAAAAGAGTTTACTTCTAGCTTAATGTATTAGAGATGATACTGCAATCATAACGAAATTGCATTTAAACATTTGCTGACACCACTTTTGCGTTTGAGCTGATCCAGAATTTCTTATATTAATCAAGATTTTCCAATAATTTCTTTATTTTAGAGACCATTTCATGAAACGAATGATATGACAGCATAATAAAGTTTGCAAGAATCTCTCTCATTTAGTAAACTAAAGAAGTGCTAAGCTAAAATGTAATTATGAAGTCCCATCCAATGCACCCTCCTTAGGTTTTGTGGATTTCCTAAATACCAGAATGACATGAGAGAATTTTCGGAAAACCTGGAGACATAGTATTTATTTCAGAAAAAATTACGTATTTAACATGAAATATTCTTGTATAATTTACTTGTAAAAAACGAATGCCTATTCAAAATTAGAATCACGAGGTACGCATGAGCATTCTATTTTCACGTACTTCTCGTTATGTCAACGACATCTGAAAACAATCCACATCTCTGTATAGAGTTTCTTTTGAACTGTGATTTTATGACATAGCTCCTGCTTTCATAAAATGTTATGAGTCATTATACGTACATCCACCGTGGAAAATTCTACACGACTGTCTTTGTTCTTGGTTAAGATTGTTTGGAGCAAGTATGAAATTTAAACTTTAACCATCAATACCTTAAAAACGTATGCATAAACGTATGCATTTGGTTGCTACATAAAATTGTTTGGTTTTCTCAGTTTTTCATGTGAAATATTTTTTGTTTAATCGGCTGCTTAGCAACAATAAAGATTACCAGAATAAGGAAAACCATTGTATTTTAGAATCTGCAAAAGCAATGCAAGCTACATCAACTCTTATTCCAAAATTGGTAAAAGATATGCTTTTCGTATAGATATATTCGTTTTAAGTCTTAAGCTTAAACTTGCATTGCTACATAATTTTGCAGTCGCGTCATATTTTTGTTCGCTATGTAATTCATGAGCTTTGTATGCTTAGATATTCATTCAAGATATAGCTCCATGTGGAATTACATAGTTTTTCCATGTTAGTGTTGTAAAAAAACACTTTGCAATTGTCATATGTTTATTGCTGAATGATTTATTGTGAATGGCTCATTTACTTAGGTTGTATTAATCGTTTATGGAACATGCACTCACTTCCTCATTGTTACGTTACAAGTGAACTAATTCCAAAGTAAAAATGTTCGGAAAACAATAAAATGCACAAATACTCTACATCTGTTGCTCAGTGTCCTATTTTGTCCTTTTTATCACGCCTCCATGTGAAGGCAATAAAATAAAAATGAACCATAAAGTTCCAGCTGAGCAAAATCTCTACAAGGATAATCCGGAGGATTAGTAAATAGAAAATATCAGACTTGAGATTAGGTTTCAAAAGAAAATTGTTACGGAGTACGATAATGGTTTTAAGAAGATTTTTATGGTGGATGGAAATTGGTGACTTTTTTAATTTGTTATCTCCACTCTCATAGTGTCTTCAGCTCTCCAGGACCTTTCATAAATTACAAGGAAAAAGTCCGCCGAAATTAATAATGTCCAATGATCCAATATACTCTCATATAGGAAGTACCAGATATGTTTTTTGTCTTTGCATATTACTTTCTCAGCACACAAATATGAGATGTTAGGCAGACTTCTCAAAGCTTTTTCATTAAAAACTGTATTGTTGGAGAATTTCGTCGCTGCACCACATCATCTTACTATTTGTATAAGTGTTCATGTGTAATTTGAAGGTTTTAGACCACAAAGATTGTGATGTTTGTCATGGCGCAATACCAAATCACTCAAAACAAACCATTCTATTTTCGCTGTTTTATGACTCTGACTTAATGAGTCATTTTTACATTACACGAATATAGCTGTCCCTATTAAAATTGTTTAGAGCAGGCAATAAATCTGAACTTACTTGTCATCAATACAAAATTTTTCTTGCCTAACTAATCCGTTTGGAATAATGTAAAATCACCTAAGATTTTCTTCGTCGAATACATTTTCATTAAAACTTGGTTTGGCTGTGTATTAGGCTTTTTTCTTGAGTAACTTTAAGAAACGTTAAGCTAATACTCAAAGATGTACTGTTATCAGGATGAAGCACACTCTTTTCTTTTTATGTTTTGTGTGTTGACAAAACATCCCAAACATCTAAACAACACGAACAAACTTTCTGAAAACTCGAGTCAATAAGTTTAGGAAATTGTGATATGAAATTAAACCAATACTTTTTGGGCTATGAACATTCTCCTATGTGTACATTTTATTGCGTTAAAGACATCTCAAAACATTCATAGGTCTGCCATACCAATATGTCAACCTAAGCTTTCATAACTTTTATGAGTCATCATAATTTTTGCATGAAAACCTATGTACGAATATTTATGTTGTAGATATGTTGGAGTTTATAGTAAAGATTGGAGGAGACATAAAGTTTATTGTGTAAATAATTAATATGCCAAATAATCTATATGCTTTTAATTTTTTAATCAGCTTCTTGCATTTCAATTCTGTGTATAAAGTATGCTTTTGAGCATTTTGTTGCACTGTGTTACAAAATCTTAGTTTGTACACATGTCCTATAATCAGCATAAGATATTGTAGTTCAAGCAAGGATCAACCTAATGCAAATGTTAACATGCAGCTGTAAAAGCTCTCTTTGTTTTCAACTGCATTTCAAGCATAGAAGCATAATAAAATACTTTTATTGGAAATTGTACGTGTACAATTTGTCATTCGTTGTTTTGTAGTAACAGAAATAATGACAAGGTTTAAATAATATTGTGAACAAATAAAGAAGATGACTGTATACGAAACAGAAACGAAAAGCAGACAGCACGTTTTACCAGGATTACATTATAAGTCATGAAAGTGAAGTTTCTTTTATGGATTAGGTATATTATAATCCCATGGCAATGTCAAAATATATTCGGGCAATAATGGTGGTGGAACTTCCGTGGATAAGGAAGAAAGGTGCTGTGACAATATTTTCCTCTGCTATTCATATTTTATAATACTGCATCAGTTAAAAAGTTACATTGGGTGGCAGTGGTAGCACTGCAAGATGACATGAAAAGAATAACGACACGTCTGTCTCAGTTTTTTCAACATGTCAATTATCCATTAAGCCATTCCATTGGAATATGCCATATATTTTCTTAGTACTTCGCGTGTAACTTACTCAGCGCGTGAATTCAAGTTGTAGGGCACATTTAATGAATTTTTTTCATTAGCATTTTTAAAAGTATGATGTGAAAGATGTTTCTTCCTGAAAAAGGATTTGCAGTGTTAAGATCTCCATAATGATATGTTTTTGAAGTTTTTAAAGAGAGGTTATGATAATTAATCAGTGAAATGTACTAGTACATCTTATACACGGGCTTACAATAGCTGTCAATTGTTTTGTCTGAATCAAGCAATCAATGCATACACAAAACAAATCCAAATATTATTAAATGCTACTTTCAACTATCCGTAAATACCAGAGAAAACGTTTAAAAAACGTATAAATTATTACATGTTATAAAGTATGGAGGTATTTGCATGTGAGTATTTTTGTTAAGTTTTTATCAACAATAAAGGCTGCCAGAATAACGAACACCATTGCATGTTAGCATGTGCAATAGCAAAACTAGCTTCAATTGTGAGTCCAAAATTGGTTCAAGATATGATTTTAGTATAAGAGCATTCGTTTTAAGTCAAGCTTACTCGTGCATTGATATACAATTTGCAATTGCATCAAAATATCCTTATGCACTACATGCTTCATCAGCTTTTGTATGCTGTGATATTCATTCAAAATGTTCCGGCATCGTTTATTGTTCATATAGTCACTTACCTACTTGTTTTTTGTAATATAAATATAAATCATGCGCAAATGAACTAATTCCAAACTTAAAATGTTCCAATGGAAAATATTTAGAAATACATTACATCCGTTGCTCAGTGTCCCTTTTTGTCCCTAGCTTTCACGCGTCTCTGAGAAGGCAATAAAATATAACTGGACCATAAAGTTCCAGTTGAGTCAAATATCTACATATAGGTAATCCAAAGAATTAGTGGACACAATAAGTATATCCAAATTGAGATCAAGTTTCAAAAGAAAATGTTTACGGAGGACGAGAATAGTTTTTATGTCGACGGTAATAGATGACTCATTCAATTTGCTATCTCCACCGTTCTACTAAATTTTTTCATAAATTGTATGCACACGTCAGCAAAATAAATAAGGTTTCTTGTGCTGATGTGGTTGTACTTTTCTATCCAACTAGCTTTCCCTAGATGATTATCAGAGAACGAGAATTTAGGAGTTGTCCTACTCTTCAATACTTCATCTATCGCAAAACCATTTGACTTGTGAACGAATCATGTAGAAAGAAATCGTTTGATGCTTGCATATTTTTCAAATTTTGTCCTATTTTGA
>JAQIXX010006432.1:0-12219 GCA_034700605.1 Willowsia nigromaculata
CCATCGGCGATTGATGACGAGACAGAGAAGGTCGGATAAAATCTGCCATCAACTCGTCATTACAGTTGAATTTCAATCTTTTAGCTGGGTTACTTGAACTGTCATAATCCCTCAAAAACTTCTCAATATTCTGACTTCTACTAGCACGTTCCACCACATCCACCATACAACTTATGGATTCCCTTCCCATGAAGCGTCTTATTAATTGACTTATACATTCGGCGACCTTTGGTTGACAAGGCACATATACAAATCGCTTTTCCAGCATTGAGCATGCAATCCACATGCATAGACAATTTACTAGTTCACTTTGAAAGGTCTCATTCGAATCCTCACGGTACACTACTACTTCGCCTTGAATAGCTTTCAGCGCTCCATACAAATCATTCAACCTTTCAATTACAGTTATATTATTTTCAAACTTTCGAACAAACACAACTATCTTTCTTTTAACATTCCATGAAACGTGGACTGAATGACGTTTATGTAAATAACCCATGAACAACTGACAAAGTAGCAAATCAGGGTTCATTAAAATAACTTTGCAATCCGCGTTTACACTTCCGTCATACAATTCCTCACCAAACTTTCCTGAACTAAATACAAACTCTATCAAACCAACACTATCTTCTGCATAATTATTTATCTTAAAATCTAGCAAATATTTGGTGGTGGAAATCCAAATGTTTCGATGTAATCCTTCGATCCAGCGCTTAGTGAACGTCATGCTTTCTTCATCCTTTCTTTTGCTGTTGAAATATTTGAGTATCGCTTCACAAATATAGTGGCTTGATTTCTCGACTTTGCCAACGAAAAGCCGCGTAAGATTGAAACAAGGCGATCCTTTCACCGTTATAGGAAAGACTCCAAAGAAACCACAACTCATAAGTGAAAACACCACTTTGCTGCTTAGTTTTAGCACGTATTGATCTTCTACGGCACGTGTCAACACTGCATACTGTATTTTTGTCCCTTGCAAATACGATTCCAAATTGATTAAACTTGTCTGCATTTCTGGAATGGTCGATCGAAAAAATTCATTCCTTTCCACAATCGACATCTGAAACCATAAGTTTGTTAGTATTGCCCTTAACTCCATCAAAACAATAGAAAAAATAATTAGAGGAAAAATTCTTACTTTTTCTACGTAAGCTGTCAAACGCGAAAGCTCGGGAAGTTTTCTGTACTTCCCAATTGAACTCCCGATATCTCGAACTGTTTCAATTCGCCCGCGACCACCTCCGTACTCTCTGGACACAACTTCTCTCCATTGTGTTGTTTCAGGAACTTCAATCAGTTTACCTTGGTGATCCCTCTTTAGCTTTCTCCTTGTGAACTCGTGATCCTGATACCACATTTTTACACACGCCTAAAAACAGGTTTGTTACTTTCTTTTCTCTCTAATTAATTAACCAAACTCAAAACAATGATAAACTGATGACTTACCATTGCAGGTATGTATTCGATTAATCAAATTATTGGCAGCAGCTCACGAGACAGCTTCTTAGAGGCAGCAAAGAAATTACGGGATGAAATTTCGGACAACAAGAAGCTGCAGATTCAAGCTTTCTCCAAGGATGGATTCACATCAAAAAAACTGATCAAAGTGTATAAGGGAGATATGAATCTGAATCTTCATTTCGAGAGGAACTCGGACGAGCATTTAGAGTTGTTGTGTATGGCAAAGGAATGTAATTTTTCGCCAAAGGGATTTGGCCCTTACTGCGGGCGCCATACGAACGATAAAAGCGTGCAAAAAGTAATTCCTGCTGCTAGTGTTTACTTGTATAAAATTCCAATTGATGGTGTGACAGTAAAAAAAGCGGACGAAATGTACAAAGCTTATCAAATGATAGAAAGGGTAGAGCGTAAGAAACGGAATTTATTGTCCCTGCATTATTAAATTAAATATTTTTATCAATAACAAAATGTTTTGGTGAGGAATTAAAGTTACTTAACAAATTATCATTAAATTGTTTTTCTTCTTTTAAAATACAATTTTCACAACGGGTAGAATGAGTTGGTAAGTCTTTGTCACGCCTACCCAGATCTGAAAGGCAGAGCAAGTTTTGACAAAAGTAGTAATTTCGTTTTTTGGGATCAGTTAATTTATCTAGAGCAGTCACATATATCCCACCATACTCATTGATTTTAAGTTCATATTTTCGCTGTGCATTAACAATTTCAATTCCATCATGACCTACATCTACAAGTTTCCTATAAGCAACGTTCATAGCTTTATTTTGTGTCATTCCCTGTTTTTTATATTCGTCAATCAACCCTTTAAAGTAACTCTTCAGATCATTAACTGCCAGGCGATGGTCAATGGAAGCCAATGCTACATAATCTTTACGGATGCAGTTCTCTGAACAATACCAATTATTTCCCTGACACTTTATTCCTTCGTCAATGCATTCACCACCATTCCCTGCACAAGTTTTATACACATTCCTGCCTAGCAAATCTGAAATATGCAATGACTTTGAATGTTCTTTGGGAATACTGACAACTACTCCTCTCTCTACATCATAATAACTAAGTCGACCTAAACATTCTCGAACAGTAGCCATATCATCAGTATTATATTCTCTTTTCAATTTTGTAATAAGCTCTCGTATATCAGCATGCACGAAAGTCCCTGACATTAGTAAATTATTAGTTGGAGGAAGATCGAACAAAGATCCAGTTGGTGGCTGAGCATCTTTCTCCTCTACAGTAACATTAGGCCCGTGAACAATACAACCAATATTCACATCAAATCCAGCGCTGCAAGGTTGAACAGGGCAAATAGGTATTTTTTCTTCTTCTCCAGCAGTCCTCCTAATTGCATAACATAAATTCTCTTCTCTAACATACTTGTAAATCCAACCATCACCCAAGTCACGCCCATGCTTCCTATCTAACTCACTACATGCTTTCACATAACACGTATAGCCTAAACTCGCTATTTTATTATGCACCCAATCCATTGCTTCACTATTAGTCTCCAGTAATCAAACCTGCAAAGTGAAAGCCAAATTTACATAGATGTTAAACAGGTTTCAAAGATTGATTGGCAAAGGGTAAAAATCTATTATTTTACCTGATTGTCTTGCAGCGTTTAAGAAATTTCTCCAGAATAGCAGCCCAACACCATCTACTTATCAATCGACGCGAATTAGAATTGCTTCGTTATACAAACAAACTGTCAGAAAACCAGTCAGATAACACATTGGTTGCACTAATTCATCGGCACAACAACAAAGAGAGAGAGAGAGAGCAGCGTGAGAGGAATGCGATTGGTGCTCGGTAACAAAAACGCGAGTCGACAATAACGTTAGCAAATTTGTATCTGCCTTTGCGTCAATTTTCACCAGGCCTACGATTTATATTCCATCTTGGTGATTATTAGGTACTCCATTCCAATGTGTAACTATTAAAAACAAACTAACCTTTACCAATGACTGTTAAAGAATAGGATTATGTAAATGTTCTTCAGGATGACACGACAGCATTCAGCACTATCACTATTAAGAAAAGAATGAACCACTCAACAGTTGAGACTAATGACAAGTCAACGGACGTTGCATCCGTTGTTTGTGAAATGAGGTTTTTATGACAAATCTCGCTAAAAAAAAGTCGCCGCAAGGAAACGGAGCAATCTAACATTTTTAAGGTGAAATCTAACTTCTATGTTAATTTTGCACTAAAATACATTGACTAAGCAGATAATAAAGTACCAAATAAAAATTAAAATTAAATTTTAGGCCTGATATCAACCAACGCTACACATAAACTGTATTACAGGAACATTTGTTTTGTTTACGATAATATTTCTGGACCGAACAGCCAAGCTAAAAAATGGTGGAAAATGAAAGATCATACCATTGATTTCCCTTCTAGTGAAGACAATATTGCAACCTACTCCTTCCCTATCAATCTAAATGATTCCATTCCAAAAACATTGTTACTTCTCATGGATTCACAAAGTGAAAGTAATATAATCATTTTGTAGAGTCTACCTGTCAAAGAGTTACTTCCATCCGATAATTATCTAATTTCCTTTTGTCTCTATTCCTGTTCAACTCTCATTTGCTCGATCACTAATATGATATTCTGCTAGATAACTATGATTGATCACTAGCTGACATGAAAATAATTAACATTATCAGGAAAAACTTGACTGAGGACTCCGACTATTATCATGACATACATATTACTACATGAGTTTCTTACAAACGTCCTAAAACAAGAGCTATTGCTGTCACCAAGTACAGAAAAAGTTTAATTGTGACTAATACGCACGTATTCCCTGAAAACTAGTAGTTTTAATATTTTTGTTGTGAGAAACAGCTCAAATTTTTGTGTTGAATCAATCTCACATTTTAAATGTCCAATTCTTTTCCAGCCAGTAGCGCAATAAAAAGCGCTCTCTCAAATGCAAAATAGTCATGCACATTGTTGTATGCAATGAAATACGGAGAAAGGTTCCATTTTCCTACGTCACTGACATCGTTTCCATGTTGATTATACTTTGCTTCACGTGTGAAGTATAGAATATCAACCATATTATCAGTTTCAAAATAGGATTCATTGAAAATGTCTTGATCACACAAATCACACGAGTGAGGCATATAAGCAATATGAGATCGACCAGAAGAAAAATGGCCCTTACTACTACACACTCACGACTCGTGAGATTACTGTGATATGATATACGGTTCTGGTAAAACAGTGGAGGTAGAGTTGGCTCTTCATTCCATCTTATCAGTAGTACAGGGCAGTTGAGTATCCGTTTTACTTGAAATAATATTATGGCATCGTTATTTTTCCCCACATTCATTCACATGAAATTAATCATCAGCATTATTTTTTACTACATATTTGCTTACATAATTTGTATTCATGTCATTCAGCCAACATTTTACTTTTCGCATTACAAGCGCTGTGCGTGAAGAAAATCAGGTTATTTTACTAATTTGCTGTGCAAAGTTACTTTTATGCATACGGGCAGGTGATCGCATTAACTATCGTAATATTCGTTTTCAACGTATCCGATAGTTAAAAAGAACAAACAAGAAGAAACATATATTCATTATTCTTGTCATGTGTCTTTTTTTGTTTCAAAGTTGCGAGCACTAAAAAGTGAAAGTAACAATATGAAAAATGCGTTGTATCATGTTATACAATAATATAGACTTGTTGCAAAAAAGCTTCATCCGTCATGTTAGTAGATGACTGGCTGTCTATCAATTGTACGTGACATTACATTCAGCCAAGACTTACAAAAAAGTAAATCACTTCTACCTGTGATGTATTAATTTTTGTGCCTTTTTGTATAGGTTGAAACCTTCTGACAACGCTTCCATGACTCTTATGCAACAATCTTATCAAATGTGAAGACTTTTCTCTGTATATCGTTTTCTGCGGAGTAACAATACTGTTTTCATCCCATTAATTTAATTGACCGTAAAATGTTGCTTGTACATAAGCATAAAATCAGGAGTTTTTTCCCTGTAAGTGTTTGCATAGATAAATGCAAGCACTTAAAAAACTTTACATTGTAATGTTCCTTACAAAATTATTTCGAATTACATAGGCGTGCTTGCAACGTATTTGTCAGAGGAAGTCCTTGTCTTGCTGTAGTGCAATGACAAGCTTCTTTTACATTTCTCTATTCTTGCGCATCCCGGCCCTTGTTTGTCATGAAGGAAATGCATTTATGAAGCCAACATTTCGTGCTATCCAGCGTATTTTAGTAGTTTATATATGTATGAACATCGAGAACAACTCAACCTTTGTCAAAATGTAATTGTATGGAATGTTTGTCACAGTATTATCATTTTTTGAATTGAGAAATCGTATAACTCCAGACAATCAAGCAGCGGTTATAGTGAGGGTTACATATCGATGATCGCCATAATATTTAGAAATAATTATAACGATAGTGATGATCGCTCTGGTCCACAGTCGAGACAAGTCTCACAAAAAGTTACAGTTTGTAAAACCTATAGAGCTTCAGCTCATCATGATACTAGGGAGGCTCTATGCACGCTATACAGCTTTTTAATTGGATTTTATATAGACAAGTAGAAGAGAAGCGAAGAGAACGGATCAAACTCCCAGCTCAGCATACGCAAATAACGTAGAGAGGTATGGCAATTTTAGTAAAGCATCGTAGTGCAAAACCGCAGAGCAGGAGCTATCGCTTTGGAAGAGTTCTGGAAAGCAGATCCACTCACTTAGCTTCTCTCTCTCTCTCTCAATGCAGAAAAGTGTGTGAGAAAAAAATGGCAAAGAATCAACATACACTCCTGCATTAATTTCTCTACCTAAGCCCATCCACCTGAACTTAAAAAATCAACTGCTTAATGAACGTACAATTACTTACATGGAGCATTTAAATGAGAAAACTCTTTCGCTATCGTCAGCTGTTTTTTTGCAACCGCCTCATGTTTACTAAAAGCACTTCTGATTCTGCTTTCTTTGTGTCTGTTCGTGATTGTTTTTAAATTTTCTCAATTTTCATAATATTTTGTCTATAAATTTCAACGATAGATTTGCGTATAAATAATAATTTGGTGAGGCAGACAGTACGATTAGAATCTGCAACAATGAATGAAGAGGAGACGTTTCAACAGACTCAGGAAGAGGAGACTAGAACGTTTCAAAGTTCACATAATCAACCAGAAGGCAATCTATTTGCCTCGCTTACGGAAAAATCTCCATCGCAAGAAGTTAGTGTGAAGTTCGAGTTAGAGGATGTTGAAGATATTGACGAAAGCAGCGCAATTCCGATCACTGGTTCGGAACCACTTATTCAGCAAATACCCGATATTTCATCATTAGGAGAATCCAAACATCGACAAAGAATATTTACAACAATTAAGAAGATGATCGACAGTGCATACAAAGAAAATGGGAAAGAAATACTGGAGAAGATTAGCAAGAACGCGACAAACGAAATCCTACTAAAGATGACCAGAGTCTCCAACTTTGATACTCAGTACAAAGGGCTTGCAGATAATCTTTTTCTCTACGCGTCACGACCACATATGCAGAAGGAACCGAAATCCGTATGTGAACTAGAAGGCCAAAAGATAATCAATTTGGATCTGAAAGCGCTGCAGGATATGTTAGAAAAATGGTTTGTAAATAATAGTGCGTTTAAATGCCTTCAGCTAATCAAGATACTCCTCAAAAATCAGTTGGACCGAGTTGATCAGCTTTTTGATAAAATAGATCCTATCCGAGTCAGCATGAAGCTGAATCAGATCGAATACTTACAAAAAATATGGATGCTGTTAGCCTGGGCAAAGCATTTGTGGAAGATTGTTGTGTTTGAAGAGGAAGTAGAAACTATCTTTTGTCGTTATCAGAAGCAGGAGTGGATCGACGGTTTACGTGAATGGAGTGGAGTAATCATGCGGATGGAACATATAAAGTACATCGTTCAAGATACTGAGGTCATGATAAGGGATTTCTCACTGTCAACATTACAAATCATCGTGTCCACCGGCTATCTACCCACAGACGAAGAAACACATGAAAAACTAGCTGCTATCCTCAAGGATACTCTTATGAAAGAGCATCACTGCAACCATGACAATCTTATAAGATGCATGAATATTGTTTCAATTCACGGGCGAACCGATATTGCCACGACTCTGAGACAGAGTTTACATCATTATTTTGAAGCTGATATTGATAAGCGAAAGAAAACATCGATGTTCCTTAATTTTTGTAATCTTATGGAAAATTTAATGAGTAACATCCGACCATCCCATTTTACTAGTCATGTAGCAGCAGCCACTACGGATAGAGATAAGAAAGTGGACTTCAAACTTTCGTGGAAGGAAATGTCAGCAACATTTTTTCTCATGTTTGTTAAAATGTTTGACTGGTGGAAGGAGTACTTGATTCAACGGGAGGAGACATCAGAAGATACTTTGGCAGATGAGATGATTCAGCTTCAAAAGAAAAAGGAAGGTTTTGGAATTGCTGATTGCGATGGCGAAGTAATTGAAGATAGAGAGAAGAAACATGACTCATTGCGAGAGTTTCTCATGCAACTAGCCAACGACAGCAGTACAAAAAGACCTTTATGGGATGAGCTGATTGTAAAGTGGAAGCCACCTACTGACATTCGGCCGAGTGCTTGCAACAATGAGAAGTTGTTTCCATTATCTATTTATGACTTATCAGTCCGCATTGGAATAAAAATTATGCACTATATTAGTTCATCTACTGGAGATATGCGGAAAGAGCTGGGAAATGATGCTTTCAATTGTTTTAATATTTTGTTGGCACAGATTATCGAATTTGGTAACCACCCATCCCTCACTATATCAGAAAAGATGTATATCAATGAAATGATGCTTGAAAAATGAGGTGAAGAACACATTAATATGTAATATGTTAAAGTAGATAAGTTTTTATTGTATGTTTGAACGATTGTCAGTTTGTTGGGTAGTTACGAATTTGTAATTATAAGCTATTATTAATTGTTACATGATTATTTTCACATTGGAATTTCTTACACAATAAATATCTTTACATAACTTACTGTATCGTTTTAAATAGTCCGGCGAGATAGCGCAGGTTATTTTCATTCATATCTTTGGAATATTTTAAAAGACAAAAAACGGCACTTCTCATCTAATTAAATGCCATAAATTGGGTATAGATTTATCTATTTCCGTTGTATCTTCTTGTGATCCTCCTGAAGTATCTCGAGTAACCCCTGGCATGATAAGCTTCCTCGTGGATTAATGGTTGAATAACACAATAAGCAAATGGAGTTTACGATGCAATAATAAATCACCACTAAACACCAATTGCTCATTAGTTACACAACCAAGTGAGAATGTGCCTAGTTGAGATCCTTTTTCGCACTGGTGAAGCAATGACAAAAGCTGACGCTTTATATAGGTTACCCCGATGTTCATGTGAAGAACTTTGTGATGTGACGCATCTAAGCTTGAGCATGATCCAAATAAAAAATAAAACGGGAAGTCATATTTAACTAGGAAGTACTGTTCTAAATGGTTCCATATTGCCATCATTTCTAGCAGTAAATCCAAGGTTGCCGAGTAAAAACCAAAAATCAGTACATATAAAAGCAGTCTATAAGATTATTGAGCAATGTTTTATATGCACTCCGCAAGTACGGCACCATACAAGATTTACCTTCTTTTGAAGTCACAATCTTAAAATACACTCTCCACTCACCCGATGTTAAATCAAATGTTGCAGGTATAAGGCTGATCAGCATTTGTAACATACCATCTGCAACAATCATTTCATAGTTGCTTTAATTTCAGCATCCAACTCGGTTTTAGCTGATAGGAATACAGATGCACATGCAATTGCACTTTCCGGTATCTTCACATAATGTGGATCTATTATGCAATGCGCAAGCAATATTTCCAGGAACTTGACATCACAATGACAACTTGTGTCGATTTTGAACATATCGATGAAATTTTGGGATAAAACCGCACTGTAGTCACCTCCAACTACTTTATCAATTAATCTCTTCCAGAGAACAATTAATTCAATTAGTGCACCACCTGCTGCATAATGTGCCAGCGTTTCACTCTTGATTGCTTGAGATCCTTTTACTTCAGAACTAATCTGTAGGCACGTGGCAGAACCATTTACCAGGTAATCATGACTTATCTGCAAGTCTTTTTTCTCTCCTTCTTGAACCTCTTTGATATTCTCTTAGAGACCAGATTTTTTGGGGCAATATGATAATCCTCTATCGTTCACTCTGTGTTTCCATTAAATGACGACAGTAATATTGAGCGAAAGCTTTATACGTAGTTTCAAGGTGGTTTTAGTTCATTATCTGCTGTAAACCTTGAACCTGTTTATCTTTCATATGCCAGCAGAAGTATCAAGCGAATTTATTACATAGATAAATGATACATGAGGTCAAGGGGAGATCCCTCTTAATATTGGGGTCGGAAGGTCAAATCAAGACATTACAAGCAGATTCCCTTAGCTCTGTTCCTATATCTATTTTTACTTATTTTACAATGTCATAAATTCGATAGTCTTACGTGTTTAGAGCTATCGTAAACGGAAACAACTAATGAAGCTGGAAAGTCAGGGTTTCTCTGCTTCCACCAGCCAGAGCTATGCAACTGATAATGCAACAGCAAAATATTATAATTAGAGTCAGTCGCAAACAGCTTAATGATGCGGCAATAAGTTAAAAAATGAAATGAATTAAGTGTGTGTTTTAATAGATCAAGAAAGCAATACTCCTGGTGGTGAATAATGTGTTCCGTTTAATTAATAGTATTAATTGGAGGATATTTTTGAAGCGCAACGTTTGCAACTGAGTTGCCTAAATTTTAATGATCACAACGATTGAGACTTACCACTTTTTTGTCAACAATATTTTTTCCTGATTATGGATTCACTTCCAGCGCTTGTGTGAACTTTTATAAAATCAATCAGGAAAAGGAAAGCGACAAATCAGTAAAAATCTTGGATTTCTTTAATGAAAGAGTAACTTCATCGTCAATGTTTCCTGCTTTATTTTTTGAGCAATCAAGGAGAATACAAACAATCTCATTTGTTTTGGTTTGCATAATGAAACAAAGATCCTAGTTGTTATTTATGGGTGCCAGAAAAATGTCAGAAAATGCTCTTCGAATTTCAAGATTTCCTATATTTTTATAAATATTAACATTAAGCCTAGCAACCAGAAGATTAAAATGCGTATATACCATCCATTAACTAAAAATACTTAAATCGATTGAAAAACTGTTTATGAGTTCATTTTTATAACACTTATTCAAGCATCTATTGCTTTTCAACATACTATTTGTTTCATTTTACTTAAAAATGTGCAGCCATCACTTTCGCGAAATCATAGGAGGGCGTGTTATTTTTTGGAGGGACAACAAAAATTTTTAAAGATGTGAAAAACATCATTTTAATTGCAGTTATCCTACCGTATTTCGCGAGTCATAGATATTCTTAAGGTTAAGTTTGCAGGTCGGCTTATTTCCAGAAACGAGTTTGCGAGTCGACTTATAATTGACTAAATACATTGCTTTCACTTGCTTTCACCTGATTGAAAACACTAAGCTTAAAGAGCGTTTTTAGTAGCTGCATGCTTCAAAAAAATATGGGTACAACTTTCAAACGCTTGAACGACATGTCAAAGTACATCTACATGACAGTGTAATGATAACATTATAATACTGAATTAGTATGGACGTAATACAAGGTGGGGAGGGGACAAACCCATGAATTATGCCAAGCAATTTAAACTCAAGCGTTAGTATCAGTGCATATAATTGTCCAAAAGTATCAGCATTTTTTAAGTATAGGTAGTAGGTACTATACTCTGTTGTGCCTAAATTAAGAACCACACCGTATCACTTTCACCCTGTCTCCAGAAAAGATGCTTAAAACGGTGATACGCAATGAAGCAACAAAGGCATGACGAGGTCATTGCTTACTCGTTCATACAATATTCAAGCGTTTTTTATACTATTCTATGCATGGTGAAAGTTTATCAAAGATGAAAATCTAACATTATTGCTTAATAAATTAAAAATGCGTAAACTTTTTGTGTTATGGTTAATTTATTTATTTACAAGTAAAACTATCAATCGAACAGAACAATCAAACAAATTATACTATACTCTTAAAACTATGTTTAAACTAACAGAAACTTTACAGATAGGAAAAGTGTGACGTTTCCATGTTACAGAGGATATTTGGATCAGTCGCTTTTACAATCAGCATATTAACATCTGCATATTTTGCGTGATGCTTAAACTCATTACAAAGTTGGTACCACTCTGTGCTAGCTGATATACGACCAGGCAACAGAGGAAGAAGTGAATCAATTATATTGTCTTTCTCATTTCGAACTAATAACAACACAGCATCAGCTACTGCTCTGAAATTATTCATAACTATCATATCCAGCATGTTATTCGTAAGTCTAAATGGCAGATTATCCGCTGAAGTTGACCAACTAAAAATCGTAGAGAAGTCTATATGAGTTACACAGCCAGTTTGCAAATTGATTAGGATATTTGTGAGCTTCCGGTTTCCCAAGCCCATTAAGTACCCCACAAATGAAGAAACTGCTGTTGTAGAGGTGAAGTTTTGACTCGTCATGCACCACTCTGTTGCACTTTTTGAGTTCAACATGAGGAGATTTCTGAGTACGGGGTAGTGTTCCTTTTGCTTCTGGAGAAAGCTGTG
>JAQIXX010006433.1:0-12218 GCA_034700605.1 Willowsia nigromaculata
CTACGTTACTCTTCGTTTTCATCGCCTGCACCCACACTACCACCCCATAAAAGGCAGCAGGTCGGATGATAGCTGTGGGCTCCCTTACACTGTATCTTTATGTTTAGATAACAGTATTTGATATATCTATGGAGTCCTTCATTTGCCTACATAAACATTATACCAAGAGGGGTTCCCTTTCACATGATATATCAGGTTAAGTTTTGAAAATTACTTAAATAATATTACCTTTGTATTCACAAGCATAGACATATATAATGAAAGTTAAATAATTGACAGCAATCCATATCACAAAAAGATTGCTGGATAAGTCAATTTTTGGGAATTGAAGTAGGATTGGCAAGTATGCAAAGAATGGGAGACCCATGATGTAATAGATAATGAGAAAGGAGTTGAATACTCTCTTAAATATGTCAATAATTAGCATGCTTTTTTCGTACTCGTAATAAATCTACAAAATACAAAAAAGTATCACAAGATAAATCAAAAGAAATACACAATTGAAATAGTGAAAAGTTATTCATGATAAAAAATCTTTTTTAAGGAAGGGATAATGCTCTTTCTAATGAGAGAGTTGCCACGCGTCCATGGTATTCAAACTAGTATTATCATACCATCAATTATGAGACTTATGAGTAAGACAAACAATTACTGAAAATCGAATGGTCTGTCGACACGATGTAAGTACATGATATTATGGATAAGTTTAAATACTGAATATTTTGAGTAGGTGGGTCAAACCTGTGGATGCCGCAAGTAGCGTTTGTATTTTCCAAAAATGACAGTTTTAAGAAAAACTGCGTTGTAGTGTCATTTTCTGTGTAGAATTATAGAAAATATCACTTGTTACATTCATCTGTAAATGCCTGTACCAGTATTATTTTCTGCATACATAAAAAAATATAGGCCGAATAAAATGCGTCATACAGACTGTCTGTAAAGCAATTTAATAAAATAATGGTTTTGATGATGAAACGTCTTCTTTGATCTGAGGGACGAAAGTTTGTGGATTCGTGTTTAAGGAATGTTCAGACTTGAGGATATGATGAATTTGGAGATGAGAGGCCGTGTGGGACAGGGGTAATATGGGTTTTAATAACTCCCATTAACAGTATACCACAAACACGTATTGTCATGTGGAAGGGAAAGGTAGTTTATCAAGATCATTCTTAGTTGCTTACAGAGTAACATCAGGCAAATTTACACAGTATGATGAATTTATTAATTAATTTTTGGTATAGTCGTTATAACAATATATTTGAATTATTTCAAGTTTGCATTTGGAAAACCAAAATTCCATAAGTTGCCACTAGTCCAAACATCTGCAAAATCAAAAAAAGATAAAAGATTAATCAATTAAGCCTTGGCTCTTCTATTTAGTATGAGTTTCACATTTGAAGCAATTTTACCGTTCCAATAAAGCTGTAGGTGAGTGTAAAGAAAGTGCAAGTCAATCCTACTGGCTCATTGTCTACATCATGGCTTAAAGACAGCAATAGAAAACTTTCTTCCTGAGATAAGCATTGGTAACGTTTCCTCACGAGCCATTTTTGACACGAATTTCGAACCTAATCCATTACATAGTGTCACTAGCAATTTTGCATTAGCTAAGCAGTAATTCAAATAATAGATTTCATATGTTACCCGCTGTGGCATGTCACATGCAAGAAGAAGAAATATTAGATAAGATCCGTAGGAAATCACCACATACCACTTTTCAGCTCCGTGCTAAAAAGAATACACCATTGTTAGAGAAACGAACTCATTTTTAAAAATATATTTTTTAACTGAAAAAACATCTTACCATTTTAGATTTGTGTTGATCATTATATCGCAAGAGTTCAGGTAAATTTGCGAGAAATGTTAGTACGGGAATATAGTTGAATAAAACCAGTTCATTTGACCATTTTCTTCCACACTCAACTGTTTCGCGAAGTCTGTCATAGGTTTGGTAGACCCTCTTTACATTATCCTCATTTTCTAAAACATTTTCAAACTCTTTTCCCAGCGCTCTTAATTGAACACATAACACCATAATTATAAATCGGGAAAAAAGTATCAATACAGTGCCTTGTGTAAGAATTCCTAGAATGATCAATCTCAAAAGTTTCTTGACCTCAAAAAGGAAATTGGATGTAGTTTCCTGAGAAATTATCCAATCTGATATAATATCTGCTGTAAGTGGTATTCCACCGGGTATCGTGCACGTTGCCACTTGCGCCAGATACAGAATACCACACACTACTATCACCTAAGATTCAGATTATAACATGAAAAAAGTCAGACTTCAGCATTCAAGGTTTAAATAAATATTTTGGGTATTTGGAAACTACCGATTTAGAGACATGTCTGATTCTTGTCCACTTCATAAATTCCAACAAATCATTTTGACGAATCCAAAGGCAATACATAAATTTAAATACTGCCACTTGACTCGACAAGTACCCGACCAGTTCCAAAAGTCCAGATATGTTTATTGATGTCTTTGAAAGTGATATAAAGTGAAATGAGTAAAAGAAGTGCGCAGCCCCAGTTAGGGTTCCAATATGAACAGTAGCACAAGCCGTCTGCTGGATCCTACTTCTTTTCAAAACATATTGGCCATCTTCAGTTTTAATGCTAAATGGAGAAAGTAACAGGTAGTACATGAAGTTAACGATAGGTTTGAGATAACTGTCTTTCAATAGCATGGTGAATGCTTCGTCAAGTATGACTTGACTATTAAAATCAAATTTTCCTGGTCTTGATAATTTTTGTATTCCAAATTTTTCTTCAATCATATTTGATTTATCAATCGTAAATGTTCATCAATAAATATAATATAACCACATATGAAGTTGTTTTGGTTTTGAAAAAAATACCTTTCTCGTGTGCAATTTATGTAATGTTTTGATCGTTTTATAATTTCTATATAAGCTATAGTGATGCTATAATTATGATAATATGATTATGTAGTCAGCACGTACATCGTGGAAATAGTGTTGCATTAAATGTTGGAGTGTGAATTAAATAATGATGATTAATAATAAAATTGGTTTAGCCACGCCCACATTGATTAGATTAGAAAGTTTATGCTAGAGTGCTTCATACATTTTCAAAAAATGTGTCATATGTCATATAAAATAGTAAATATTCTAGGAACAGAATGACGCAAATGAGAAATGTAAAAACAATGTTATACCACATGTTTATCTTCATGGAGACAAATGGATGAAGTGAAAGCAAATATACTTTCACTGATTGTTGCTGCTATTCATCGTATTATTTTTCCGTTTTCCTTCACAAGCTCTGATAACTCAATATTATACATATCACTGTATTATTGACCGTATCTGTTCCAGAATAATGCATCACAATAAACTACAAATATTTGAGAGGAAAAGGACTCAAAGCAAAGACAAAAGTCCTTATTTGGTACCTATATTGAATGTGTACTTCTACTTGTGTTTGGTACCTTTCAAAGTTGAATACTCTGAGATACAATCTACATATTTTTTGAGAGAATATAAAATTCAAAAGATAGTTTGCCTTTTGTATCATATAGGTTCTGTACTATTTAGTGCACATGGAACCCTTATACCAGTTCGCTCCTTAAAATCACTGCAAACTTCTGATGATAGTCTTATATTTGTTTTCGACATTATCACTAATCTCGCATGTCTTGTGGCTATTATAAATATGATATTTATACTGTGGCATAGAAAAAACAAATGTCTTGAAATTATTCAGCGAACACGACTCCATTACAGTCAATGCAAAAACACTAAACGAATCAGTGTTTTGGGGAGTAAGCCTTAAATTATGTTTTATTTGAGTTTAATATTTATGAATACAAAGCAGTTTACAACTTTTACAGCTTTCATTAGTTCTTGGGATGCTCAACATTTTGTACTTGGCACTTCATTCTACATTTTGCGTTAAATCCCGGCAGTTTGAACAAAATAACACTTTCTCTTATTTCATGTCAACCAAATTTTTCCTCTGTCACATAAAACATCACTTGGTTCATTTTTCGGACGCGATTTTGATCATTGTATTTGGAATTTTCTTCGCCTTATACAAAGTTGCTATAGACTATCAAACGGATATGCATGAAATGAATGAGAAGTCCGTTTATAGTCTTAGCACACAGTTAAAACTTTATAAGCAATTACAAGAGACAACAAATATGATAAATGAGACATTTGGAAACTTGATTCTTGCTTGTTATTTTTCCTTCATCGTCTACCTGGCTGAGTCACCATACATATTTCTTTTGGATAAACGACAAGCGAATGAACAAATTCTTTTAATTTTCCAAATTCTAACGGGATTTTTTTGGTGCTTTGCTGCTGAATTTCATTTGATTGTAAATTTGAATTGTTCTAATCATACAAGCTTTTAAATTTCATTAAATTTACAATCATTTTTTAGAGCAAAAACATAACATGGTTGCAGGTTAACAATACTATTCGAAAATGGGCAGAATTGCAAATTGCAGATCCAATATTGTCTTTGAAGGAAAAACTACGATTCTCCGCAATATGTAGCGAGTCATCTTCAGTAAATGGGATTGTTATATCTAGCAAATATTTGTCTTTGACCTATTCGACCATCGGCTCCGTAAGCTGCAAACTAATTAGACAATTAGCTAAAAGCTATTTATGCTTGAAATAATACAATAAATTACTTGTTTGTTTACAGATGATTGGAATGATTGTCACCTATGCCATTGTCATATTTCAAGTACATAACTAAATGACAAGAAGAAGCGACAATCATTATCACCAAAATTTATCACAATTATAAATCATAATTAAGAAAGTTAATGGGTTTGATTTTTGCCACAATGATTCACAAAATAACTGTGAACATGCTCTGTGGTCCCAATACTACTTATCATGAAAGATTTTAAACGGTTTAATACGAGAATGAACCTCGATGAAAAGAAAAGCCCATATTTAGCTGCAGTATTTAATTTTTACTTTTACTTGGGGATTGTGCCATTTAGAGTTGACTACAATCAACAACAAAACGTGTATAGTTTGAAAGAGTTCAAATTACAACAACTAATATGTATATTGTCTCATATTGGATGTCTTGTGGCCAACATTGTTGGCTCTTCCTTAGTATTTATTTACCAAGACGACACTGAAACTGCTGCGGGGAAGCTTATACGCGCATTTGATGTTTGTACAAATCTATTTTATTGTCTGGCTAGCGCAGCATTGTTTCACACGTTATGGAAAAAGAAATTTCTGTGCCTGGAAATCATTCAGAGAACTTGCATTTCCTGTGCAAGAAAGTCAAGGGTTGTTTATATATTGGTTAGTCAGTTTGCTTAAAAAGCTAACACATATTATTTTATTGTAAGTAAGTAAACTGTGCAGTGATTTTTTTACTAAAAATGTAGGTTCAAGCTTTGCTCCTTGTAATTACTGTAACTCTGATTCTAATATATGTAAAATATACGGTGAACCAGAACCAATTGTCAAATTCTGAATTAGAGGAGTGGCCGGCTAGTATAGATATTTCTAATGTTTGGAATCTCATATTTTTTGTGTTTATGGTTCATTTTGCTAATTTCTTTATCAACTTTTTACTGATAATATTCATTCTTTTTATTGCGCTAATGCACGTGGCATTTGAGTTTGAACGAAAGTTGCGCTTTCTCTCAGAAAATGAATTTTGCAGAGGCTTTTTGTATGAAGGCTTTTATCTTTACAAGGATTTAAAACAAACTGTATCTCTTGTCAACGACTGTTTTGGAATCTTCATTTTTGCGTGTTACTCCACATTCGTAGTTTATCTAGCGGAAAGTCCGTATGTATTACTGACGGGAAAGCGACCCTGGACGGAGCAGAGCACAATGATATTTTATCTGTTTACTGGAATTTGTTGGGCGCTAGGAGCAGCATTTCACTCCATCGTAAGATCTGTTGACATTGCAATCAAAAACAATCATTGAATCAATCAGTTACGCTTGTGTACTTTTTCGCCAATTTTTAAGGTACAAAAAGCAACCTTGCACTGGACCAAACCTCATATTTCGGATTGCAACTTATCATTGAAAGATAGAATCCGTTTATCATCAATTTCAAGTGAAGTCTCGTCATTGAGCAATAATGGGATTGCAATCTCAAGCAAATACTTAGCTCTGACTTATGATAGCATTGGATTGGTAATTTACTGCTTATAATAATCTTGCAAGTTCCACTAGAAACATTCCAAAATTTGTGTCTGGTTTCGTTTTCAGATGATTGGTACCATTGTAACTTATGCAATCATCATATTTCAGCTTAATATTCAATAACAAACTTTCCTATGTGCACAATTATTTTCTTATAATTTTAAGTATAATGAGTTACAAGTAATACGTGCTGGGGAGAATGGGTAGTAAAATTTTCGTTGAGAAAAATATTTATTGATGCTTGATATATATCATGATACATTATATCACCATAATAAACTTAATGCATACAAGTTTTGTTTCTGACAATGGGTGTACATGGATAAGGGAATCACCGATTTTAAAAATTCCTTTTCCATTGAATAGAGCATAGTCGAAAACCTCTAAATATTAAATTTTACGTTGCACCTCTCAAGCGTTTTGGAGATATTTTAATTTTTGTCCTCCATTTACAGCAATGTTAAATCGGAAGCGCAGAAAGCAGGGCTTGGTAAAAATAAATGATCCGATGAAATTGCAAAGCAGCCGTAAATACTAGTTATAAATGTGTGGATGTAAGAAAGCACCACAATTATAAATGCACAAGTTGGGATACGAGAATAAATAATGTAAGCAATATAAAAAACACTGTAATTGTGACTTGTGAGTAATTAATTTGCCTAAACTTTGAAAACTGCGACAAAATAGTCACACCCAGTCATAATAAATTAGAATATAGTAAATTCTAAGCAAAATGCTAGAAAATAATTAGTGAAATGCACACTAACCGAAGTCAAATGTTTTTTCTTGTGGGCAACTTATTTAAATTATTTTCTCTATTTCTAGCCCTCGTTTACGCAGCCACATGCATAAAGTATCCTACTGTACATAGATTCATATTTATGTTTAACTCATAACCGTATATATGAACGTCAACATGAAATTAACTAAGTGATGAGTAAAAATCAATTAAATTACTTAATAGCTATTTTCGTGCTTGTATGCTATGCATTGAATCCTACAAAGCACTATTTTATCTTTATTTTGCTGATTGTAGTAAGTTTAAAAGTTCAATTACAAACTAAAACTCCATTGAAGATTTCAGCTAATATAAGAAGGATACAGTGATGGAGACTGAAAGCGAAATAGTGGTATCTAAAGAGCTTTTTTCTTTTCTGAAACTATTTTACAACTGGTGCTTCTTTACATTTCTGGTACCGCTTCGTATTGAATATGACACAAAATCAAAAAAATTCGTATATGTGGCTTACAAAACACAGATGGTAAGGTATCATAAGTCAATATATGCTGTGATGAAACAGTGCAATGTGTGTGGTTATTTCCAATCTTTTATGTGTTATTTTCAGATTTGCTGTGGATTTTTACATGTAATATTTGTAAGCTACTTTTTGCATCTTCTTGTTCTCATGTATCTTCCTATCATTCAAGGAGAAACATATATTGACCAAAGTTTCGTTAGTAGTTGCATGAGTCTGACAAGTCGCACGTTACTTCAAATATTCTACTTCCAATTCATAAAATCAGCTTGGTTCTCGAAGCAGAAGATTTTGAATATGGTTAATGTTGTCACATTTAAAGATCTAGCACCATCCAGGGTCTTACAGCTTTACACAACAGTACGCTCGAAATATTGATATACAAATGCACCTAACATATTTACTCGTGCTTTGACCATGGTAGTAACTAAACTGTTATGGTTTGTTTTCAGTTTACAGTATTTGGACCTATCGCATTTGCTTTGATTACCATAACAAGCGTCCGTATCGTATACTACTGGACACCAGGAAATGATACAGTTGGTGGAATACAAAACTTTTACGCTGATGCCTATTTTGCCCCCTGTGTTCTCGAATGGCTATCTTGGTGGCCATTTAGACTAGCATGGTTTTGTCTTCAAGTTCACCGCATGACATTCTGTTTCATAAATCAATCGTTTTTACCAATACTCGGTTGTGGACTAATTGGCATGGCATTAGATTTTCAGCGAGATTTGAAGCGTTACGGGCGAGATGTTGAAAAGGTGTGAAGATAAGTTATACTTATGATTTTGTGTGCAGGCTATGCTGCGTGAATTGGTGAATTTTCTTCTATTATTGCATGGAATTGATAGGGAGTTCAAATCTACCGAGAGCTAAAGGTGAAAATAAATGTGGTAAACCAAGTTGTAGGAGAAAGGATGCTGACTGTATGCATCTTTCTCATTACATACTACGCAAGCATTCCTGATGTTCTTATGGGAAATATTCACGAGTGGCCAACGGACTGTTTACTTACCTATCTCGTGGTTATCACGAGTGGTTGGATTGTCGTGGCCAGGTTTCATACCCTGGTAAGCTAACCATGAATTAAAAATTTTCCTCATATCTGTATTTTGTATCACAATATATTTGTCACATTATCCAATCAAGGTTCAAAAAGCGTTTTCGGCATGGATAGAGCAAAACCTCTATGATTCGTTAAAGACTCAAACGCAGATACCAGATGAAACAATTCATAACGGATTGCCTTCTAGTAAAGAAGACTTGAAACAAAGTATTTGCGTTCCTGAATTTGCATGCTACTTTGACCGTCGTTTGACACTTATGATTGTTAAGGACGATATGAATTCTGAACCAGTAGCTCTTGCTACTCCATTTTTCTTTGTGACAAACTCATTTTTGTGTTCGGTAAGTCAGAGTAAATTTTACATAATAATTAAACTAAGATAATTTTACATAATTTAAAAAAAAAAATAATCTAACTTGAAATAATAAGTAAACTTTGTTATTTCATAGATTTTGGGTTTGGTTGTTACCTATGGAATTATAATTTTCCAAACGAGTTCACCCAGACGTAAAATTACATCTTAAAACTTTCAAACGAAGTATCGCCTTTAGTATCATCAAGCAGTCAAGATGTGACATCTTGAAACAAGAGAAAGTTTTGAAAGAATGAGAGTCTGGTATCTATTGAAGATTTGGATTATCATATATTTGTCCAGAGTCTTGTTCCTAACCAAATTACATCTCTTCGTAGCAATAAAATTGAGTTTCACTATGAAGGCTTTACTAATTTATTGAAGGGATTCTTAATTGTGTGATTTTTAGTGTGTTAGTCTAAACTCACTTAAAATGTATGCATACTTTTAAAATATTTTGAAAACGTTATTATAATTGAATGAATGGACAATTAGAGAAATATACAAGCAGGAGCAAGTAAGTGCAACCATTGATATGGACGATGTAAAATTTTGTAAATCAGTTTTTTAATATGAAACTTCCAGAGTTTTTAAACATTTATTCAATAGTAAGCAGTATGGTTGATTATTCAAATTGATTCTCAACAGCCCCGTAATTTGGTTATTATTTCTACAAAAGACAAAAGCTGTAACGAGCAGTTATTGATTCAAAATTTGACTGTTTTGATATAATTTTTGTACTATAAAAATCATGTATTAAGTCCAACTCAAATTAACAATGGGTAGTTTATTATACGGCAAGAAACTATTACGCTTCAAAGTAATGGGTTAGTGATTATCAAAGTCGTAATATATTTGAAAACTAATATTTAGAACTTTATAATGCTTTGAATGCATGTGCAGCGAAAATCATCAGGTTATTAGTAAACGTGAATGTAGTGTTTCCATGTATAAAGTATACAAATAATTTGCCATAAATTAAAATTACTTCAAATAGATTAGTTCAAAATAATTTTCAAAACTCAAACAACAAAATCGTAGGTATTTACTAGGTAATAACAGTTTATAAAGGGGAGTGGCAGTTAATTATGTATTTAATCATGTTTCCAATGTGATTTATTCCAAGAGTAAAATATTTGCGCTAAGCGACATCGAAAAGTGTATCATTGTTAAAGGTGTCAACTGATCGACAAAATTGCTTGAACTTATCATAATTTTCAATGGAGGACAAGACCTGTAAAACTTGTTCTCCCATCTCTTATCGCGTCTAGTAATCATGGGTGTCCTCCTAGATACCATTATGCGCAATATTTCCATCGACTTGGAATACAACATGGCCATTCCACCAAATAAGAAAATTATAGGAACTATGCATGATAAGGAAATGTAGAGTAGAGTTGCCGTATAGAAAAAGTCGGGATTGTTGCTCTTCACCAAAACGGACACACAAAATGCTGGAACGGTTATTGTTGTCGATATCAGCACAAGAATCAACGGTCCCTTCTGTATTCCGTTAAGCATTCCCAACAAAATTTGGATTTGTCTGAGAAGCAATGCCCGCCTAAATATAGATAGATGCCCTAGTCGCACGCACAATTTACGAAATCTAAAACACAAATACAATAGTTGTTTATACTCGATATTTACAAATCTTTATGAATGAATAGTTTTATAAATTGTTTACATGTTAAGGTTATCCAGAATTATCGTAGTTGATAGGTTTTGAACCACTCCTCCAGCGAAACAAGTTGGATCGATACCAACACACCATATCCAGTAGTTGTACAGACAAACAAATAGTTTGGTTGCTACAAAAATCAAATTTTCTTCTGATGCATCAAAAGTTTCATTTTTGGATCTAGGAATTAACCAAAAGCCTGCCAAAGACGCTTTCCAAGGCTTTTGCCAATGAAGAGCAAACACGAAACATGGAGGAACCACAAGAGCAGTTAGAATTGCTGTGTAGACCATCGATATTCTTGTAATTTCCATGATTGGTGTCCCACGGAAACTCTTTGCTTTTTTCTCATGCATCCGATCAAAGTGAATCAAGCCATTTAAAAATGTAGCCACGTCTGGGGCTTTAATTCTCATCAAATGGTAATAACTTGTGAGAATGCTTAAGCTTATAATTGCTAACCATGCAAGTATTAGGTCACTTTTATCTACTTCCGGTGGTTTTATTGCGAGTGTTTGGCAAATTACTAGAAGTAGGGTTCCAGTTAGTAAGATAGACTGGAAAGTTAGAGCATCATGAGTTTCCTGTCCATTAGATGTTTTTACTAGCTTCTGAGAATCAGTTTCTCCAGGATGTGTATACCACTCCAAATAAATGGAATTAAATGTTCCAGATAACTTCTTGTTTGTATTAAATATTTTTAAAAGATCTGCCATATTGCCAAACACTGTTAGTCATAGAAGAAACAAATGAATCTTTAAAATTTTTAGATTTAAAGTTAATAATAATAACAATATAGCAAGTTGGTTAAGCCCAGCCTACAATTGTCGCAACAAATAAACGCTCCTTTAAAAATGTGTGGAAAAAGAAAGTGTTGAGTATATCTTTAAAATTTATTGTTTTAGAGCGCTGGACTTCCAAAGAATAACTAATTTTGAGTCAAATGAAGGTTAATGTTTAGATAGTTTAGTGGAATGTTGATAACTGAAAAGTTTAAGAAATAAACCGAAATCAATTGGATTGGTTTGTGCTATTAAAATGATTTATACATACCATCTAAATGTTGCTAATCATGCCAATTACAACAGTTGTAGTTGGTAACCGAAGCCACTAGAAAAAAATGGAGTATTTTCCAAATATTGTAGCTTTCCACTAATCGGGATATTTTAAAATTGCAATTTTTATTCAAATTATGACGCTTTGGTGTTTGAAATCACAAACTATGAATTTTTATTTGCAACCATAGTTAAAGTGACATTTATTTAAGATTTTTGATCAAACCGTTTTTTGTATGTATGAAATGCTCATTAATAAATACAACACAAAATTTTCTAAATAGCTGTAGGTTAATTTTACCAAAATTACTGAGCTACATTAATTCATGCCTCGTGGCTTCAAATTACGTAAAGTTAAATGGTGTTGTTATGGGAAATATTGTACGATTCTTATTTCAAGCATTACGATAACGATGGTTTCAGTAACAATGGAACTTATGGATGTCGTGTCACAATAGTGAATAAAAGAATAATAAAATGATTGTGATTGAGTGGTATGCAACAAGAAAACGTAAGACTTAACTAGAGCCGCCAGCGGTTTTACAATGTCACCGATGCTTATACAGTCGCCCGTTAATAATTTTAGTTTTAATATTCGTACAGGGAGATTTACTGATTTAGTCATTCGTTGCATTAAAC
>JAQIXX010006434.1:0-12217 GCA_034700605.1 Willowsia nigromaculata
AGCCGCTTAACCACATTAAAGGGTTTTTGCAGTCTCTCCCAACCAGTTTCTACACTGGTATTTGTTGTTGCCTATCCAGCCTGCCGGTACATCTGATGTAGTACAGAAGATCGGCTAGGCTGGTTTGGCGGATCTGTTCAGCACTGAGGAGTTGCCCCTCCAGCACCTCACATCAAATTGAGACGAATCCGTCGCACACTCCTAAAAAGTGTAGACTAGATTCGTCAGCCGTCCCACACATAGGGCATAGATTATTATCTATGATCCCAATTTTATGGAGATGCCTTTTAAGCACAGAGTGTCCAGTTATGATCTGGACAAATGCTCTACGCATATCACATGATTGTAGGTTGCCTAAAAAGCAACACACCGACCTCAAAGTTAGGTTAATCAGCAGTTTTGTCTGCTGACAGTCTTTTCTACTTCTCCAGAGTAGAGTGTGCACTTTGTCAGACCAGTTACGAACCGACAGGCGAACTCTACTCATAGAGATCGTAAAGGGGGCATTACGATACCTAACAAGAATGAGAATGCACAATATAAATAATGTACAACGCATTCATTTTAATGTTCGCGTTTTCCATTCTTATGCACGATACATTGTTCAGAGAATAAGAGCCATAAATAGCTACTTATAAGCTGTGTAGACAAGGAATCTACATGTATTCCTTGTCTACACAGCTTATAAGCTGTGTATTCCTTGTCTACACAGCTTATAAGCTGTGTAGACAAGGAATACATGTAGATTCAATAACGCCTACTACTTTGCATGCAGAGAAGCTAGACAAGCTCCTTCTCCAGGGAATGAGAATTGATCAAGTATCCTAGACAAGTTCTCCATTCTCTACTAATGTATTGAGACGAGTGACTTAACACTTAAGGCTAAACCGTTACTATTTTAAAACCCTTATTCAAGGAAAATATAAAACATTTTCAATTCCTACGACACTTAGGCATCTTGAGAATTTACAGTGTTCATGGTACACAAAGTAGTTCATTTTAATGTTCACGTTTGCCTATTCTACGACAAAATGATAAGAAAATAAAAGCTATCAAGAGATACGTACAAACTCCATACATATGGTATGCATGTGAATCTAATAAGGCTAACACTTAATACTTTGGGACGATTAAAACAACTTAACATTTTTATTTTTATTGAATTTCTTTTTTTCTATTTTAAAGCCCTTGAGAGGCATAACATACGTGCAGAAATTCATGTAAATCCAGCCCAGTAATGTTAAGAGCTTAGATACCTGAATCACTAGTATACGATGCACAGCACAGTACCACAGCTTAACAATCAAATTCATACAGGTGCACATATAGGATTTGCTTCTCTCTTGCTTAGGTACCCAAAGGTACAGAAACATTTTTACAGACTATTACTTGTCAAAAATGGGACTTTAGGAATTCCGTCAATAACAAACCCTGCTGTCATTAAAGTTGCAGTTAAGAGAAAAGTTTAATTGAGTCATTAAAAATTTTACCGGACTTCCCGAAATTGAGTCAAAACTTTCTGAATAAAATCGAGTCCATAGATATCTAATCATAATGCCAAACAAACGGTACAAGTGCTATATCTGCGACAAAAACTGTTCAACTAATTCGGAGTTAAACACGCATATGCGAAAGCATACGGGAGAAAGACCGTACAAGTGCCAAGTATGTCAAAAAAGCTTCAAGGAACAGAGTGCACTAATTCGTCACAAAAGAATCCACACTGGGGACAAACCATACGTTTGCAACATATGCCAAAAAGCATTCAGCCGATCTCACCATCTTAAAGCACATCAGTTAATTCATACAGGAGAAAAGAATTTTAAGTGTGACGTCTGCGAGAAAAGATTTTCTCGGAAAGAACATTTGACAATGCACTTAAGGGTGCATACTGGTGAGAAGCCTTACTCGTGCGAGAAATGCCGTTTATCATTCACACAAATGGCACAATTGAAAAGTCACGAGGAAACTCATTCCAAAGAAAAGCCTTATCAATGTGACATCTGCAAGAAACAATTTAAAACTGCAGATTGCCTAAGGTTGCACAAACCAATGCATTCAGACCGATATAAGTGTGAACAGTGCGGCATACGGTGCCGCAGCAAAGGTAACTTACGTCAGCATCAGAGAACCCATACCGGCGAACGACCTTTCCAGTGCAACTTGTGTGAGAAGAAATTTACTTTCATATCAGCACGAGACACTCACATCCGCGGGCACTTGGGTGAAAAACCAGAGAAATGTACGATTTGCAGCAAACGATTTTCAGTGACAACAGGCCTACGAAGACATCTGCGGAATCATTTTGGTGAGCTACAATTAATTAAGTTCAAACTATTATATGTAGTGCAATATGAGGTTTGTATTTTTAAAATATAATTTTTATTCTTGGACAACTTAGGACAGTCGGAGTGCCTGTTTTGCTGTGAACTGATGCCAGAAGACATCTTGGAAACACATATGCGGGACCATACAGGTGAGGTTTAGCTCTGCTGCTGGGACTCCTATTGTCAGTTGGACACAACTGAATTCCTCATTCACGATATAGATACATGCCTTAAAGTTTAAGTTAACAGAATAATTGCTGCATTTTTGGTATGAAGGTTTTTTTCCTAATGAAGTTTAAAATTATTGCCAATTTGTTTGGTTCATAGCAAAAACATGAAAAACCCCATTATTGTTGAGAGAATACAGCTTGTAATGTTGTAGTGTATGTAAATGTTATATCCTTATTTTTATTTCCAATGATAAGATACTGCATTTTTGTTAGAAATATTATTAGATTTAAAGAAATAAATTCAACCATGGGATCATTTATGGTTTCTTGTTCCGATTTCATATACCTCTAATTACATTATGCGTTGCATATATAATTTTGCATCGAGCATATTCTCTCACAAGGTTCCTGAATTTTAGCTTCTCTCTTTTTTATTCCTTCAAAGTAACTCATGATAGTCGGGTGAGCTAATGTCCCATGCAAAATATAAACAGGTATAATATTTCATGACAAAATGTAGTAAATCATAAGACAGTTGGCGGGAATGCCACAAACCATTGCACTCATGTATAGTTGAAGCCGTAGAATCCTTGATGTTTTAAACACTTGGAGTTTTTAAAATCGTATCAAATGAACAACCTTGTCATCTCAAACTGCATTAGACGAGATCCAGTTCCCTTATTAGAGGAGCAAAATTGTCACCTTTGTATTGGAAGAAGTAGCACATCAGTTCTTCATCGATCTCTCATATGCAGTCGGGCAAGTATGCACTCCAACCCCATGTTCAACTGCCTATAATTTCTTTATAGTATTCCAAAAAACTTCGAAATCGAAATGAAGCCGGAAATCTCGTTCAAAATATAACAATGTGTTTAGGTGGTCGAAGATTTCAAACTGCAACAGCAATTGTTTATTGAAGCAGAAATAAAATGCTCGCATTTGTAGCATTCACTTTTATTTATATCAGTAGTTGAAATCCTTTGACCTCATTCTCCGGGTTACTCAAAAATCCCAGATTTTACATTTTTAGATTTCAATTAATTAGTCGTATTTCATTTTACAGCTTGCGCAGATGCGCTAGACTTGCGAAGTCATCTTCCTCAAGAACTAGAGTTTGTACCGTCGTTCTCAGAGACGAATCTGGAGAGTGCGACAACATAGGTCGCTCCTTCAACAAATCCACAAACAAAGCAAACTACTATTCTTATTAATGCTGCCATCCCATATGTCAAATGCCCAGAGTCCACTTAAGTTCCCCATGAAAAATTGGAGGCACGATCCAATCAAACAAGGTTATCAAGGTTCAAATGGTAAGCAATTAATATTATGTTCAAATACTTTTTAAGATCACAACGCGGTCATTTTTTGCTGAAGCGAAGCTACATATCACTTCCAATATTTTTTGTTTTGTCGGCACTTCCTGTGCCGACACGGCGAAAGTGACAAAGAACGCCATTAATTCTTGGATCATTTAGCGCTCATCTATTCAGTGACTGGTCGATAACCTTCCTTGTCATCTAGCGTCGATACTTTGATGTGGACCGTTTCCAAAGTGAATTCGGGAAATGGTTGGACAACTATACGAATGTCTCAGAAATCTGAGAAGGGTTAAGATTTCCCATTCAGATATATCTGCACGTACCAAATTTGTATCTGTCAACTCATTCAATTCGGAATTAGGCCTCAAATTTACTGACAGGAAAGAAAGCATTCAAAAGCCATTCTGTCAAACAGATGTTTTTCGTTAAAAATCCAAAAATACAAGAATTCGAAAATTTCCATGCAAAAGTTATAAACTGAAAAAGTGTTCCCACAAAAGTTGATTGGAGTGACAGCGTGTGTCACAGATCGTCCCCTCCTTCTACTAAAATCCTCTGAGCATCTACAAGGAAATGGATCGTTCTTTGTTTTCATTCTCAAGTGGCGGTTTCATATTTTCCCGAGTTTTGCTGACACCCTTCACAACTTTCGAATGACGATTGGAAGGCAAAAAAATTTCAATTTCATATACCCTTTCAAAGCGGGTAATGTTATCGACTAGTCTCTGACTTGTCTACAAATCAGCTTGTAATTTTAGATTAAAGTTACAGGATAAAAATACTAATTGTAAGTATGGCAAATTTTAATTATATTCCCAGGCAAGCGAGGAAACTTTCATAGTCCTTGGACGATTGGCACATCTCTTCTTTCTTGCTGTTTCAAAACACAAAACCAATTAAAACGACACTCCAATTCCATTTTCCCCAACATTTTCTAATTTTGCTCATTACATCCAAAAAATATAATCCTAATAAAAACCAAGGTCTGCTTTAAAACCTAACTAATAACCGTGGTGGTGAAAAATTAATAACTGTAATTGTTATAGTTTATTTAAACGCACATTAAATTTTAGCATTTTTAAAATAGGTAACTCTTTTGATTATCTACATACCTCGCCGCTACAAATTATTTGACTGGCCGGTTGGCTGCATTTATTCAAAATTTTCAAGTTCGCTACATGTTACATTCCGCCACAAGAGTCAAGGTATTACATCCAGAAAATTAAGCTGTTACTATTTTAAAGCATGAATCTGAGGAGAATTTAGAAAGCTTCATGTTCTCACGAATGCATGCGTTAACAATTATGTTTGTCTAAGTAATTCACTTATTGTTCATGTTTGTCTGCTGTTATGTCCAATATAATAATTAGAGAATAAAACCCATACACAAAATGCAGTTTTTGAGCCTAAGCCAAGGACTTGCCTTAGTAATTTACATTTACGAAGTCCTGAACCGACGATAACCCAGCATTGTGTTAATGGCCCTAACAACAGCTACTTACAAAACCCTGCAGACAATGCATGCTTGCGTATTGCGTACTGTATCTAACGTGCATAGTACCTAAACCGAATGAAAAAAACTTATTGTTTCAATTTAACCGTCTATTCTTACTTTAAAGCTTCTCAGTTGTAAAGCTGACGTGCGTTAACTCAGGTAAAGCCTGCCTAGGAAATATAGCAACTTCAGGTACTTCTTCAGATTCCTAGTATGCTATGAACCAGGCACCACCACCACTTAACCATTAGCTTCATTTCAACATGTATGCAGAACTTGCGTCACTATTGGTTAGGTACTCCAACTGTCAAGCTCAAGTTTTATACCTAGCACTTGTTGAAACTGAAATAGCTTCCTTCGTAATTCAAGTTGAAAATATTTAGCAAAAAATATCCCAAGTGGGCACTTAATTGCTCCAGAGTCAGTGTAGTGAAAGGTTAGGAATTGTATTTGCAATTATAAACGTGGCCTATGACCGACGATTTTTATTATATATTGGCCAGTTTATGAATATTTTCGTTTTCAAAGTGATATTAAAATCTTGCGTAGTTAAAGTTTTAAAGTAAGCATTTAATTCTTCTCGTGATTTTTTTATCTGACTTCCGGAAATCGAATTTAAAATTTTTCAAACCAAATCGATTTAATCAATATCAAGTCGTTATGCCGGGAAAAATGAACAAGTGCAATATTTGCAACAAAATGTTTTCAGCCAATAGAGATTCAAACAGGCATATCCGAATACATACGGGCGAGAGACCATTCAAGTGTGTCAAAAGGGGTTTAAACGAGCAGAAGTTTTAACTGCTCACAAACGAATCCACACTGGGGACAAACCATACGCTTGCAGCGTATGCAAGAATGCATTCAGCTCTTCCAGTCCCCTCAAATATCATCAATTTGTGCACACTGGGCAAAAGAGCTTTAAGTGTGACGTCTGCGAGAAAGAATTTTTCCAGAAGAGTTCTCTGAAAAAGCACCTGATGGTGCATACTGGTGAGAAACCTTACTCTTGTGCGAAATGCCCGAAATCATTCACACAAAATGGGAGCTTGAAACGTCACGAAAAGACACATTCCAAAGAAAATAAATATGAATGTGGCATCTGCAAGAAGCAATTTAAGACTAAAAATTGCCTCCATAGGCATAAACAAGTACATTCGGATCGATATAAGTGTGGCGTGTGTGGCCGCCGTTGTCAGGACAACAACCAGTTACGCCAGCATCAGAGAACCCACACTGGTGAGCGACCTTTCTCGTGCAATTTATGTGAAAAAAGATTTACCACCATCTCGAGCCGAGACAGTCACATCCGCTGGCACTTGGCTGAAAAACCAGAGAAATGTTTGATTTGCAACGAGCGGTTTTCTAGAAGAGAACGCCTGTTAAACCACCTGCGGAAACATTTTGGTATGATACAAAAAAATTAAGTTCAAACTATTTTATGTAGCGTATGATATGTTTTTTATTGCGAAAATATTATGTTTTAACCTTTGATATTTTAGGACAATCGGAGTGTCTGTTTTGCTTTGAACTAATGCCGGAAGAGATTTTGGAAACTCATATGCGGGGCCATACACGAGAGATTTAGCCTCGCGTTCTCTTGGGGCCTTTATGATCACACGGACACAACCCAAATCTTCAATTAAGATTTAGATGTAACTTAAAGGGTTTAAATCGCCGAAAGTTTTGCAGCACTATTGCAATGAAACCGCAAATTTTTGTATTTGACTTTTAAATAATTATCACTTATTTCTTCACCTAACAAAATTCACAAAAAAACTTAAGTTAAGTGAGTTCAGCTTCTAATGTGCTAGTGTAATGTGTAAATAGTGTTTCTATAATATACATGATATTATGATTAGATATTGAATTGTTTGCATAAATTAAATAAATTCCACAACAGAAGCATCTATTTAAATCTTAAACAAAAATTCTGAATTTCAATCGCCAGCACACTGTGTTCGGAAACCCAAAATCACCAAAATTATCATTTATTTAAATATATTGAAAAAGTCACGTTCTCACTATCAGATTTAGTTTTTAGTTTTGAATTCATTGATGCTGCTCCCAAGTCATTGACCATGATTTACCACCATCACTTGACCATGGATACCTCACTCAATTTTAAAATATCAGGGAATAGACACAAAATATGTAGAGATGTAATAGTACAAATAAATAATTTATGACAAATCAGAAGCTTCCAGCACACTCCTCAGGGAACTCATAATGGAAACGACACGTCCTCCGTATTTACTCCCACGTTAAAATCCTACTTTCAAGGTGCCAAAACCGAACTTGCGCATCACTTTAGGAACTTGTGCCCATTGACATTGTTGTAGAGCAAGCAAGAGCTTTCGAATGGTATGTGATTTTATGCTGACCTGCCTGGGCTTACCTGCCATTAAAACCCAATATGGCCCTTTGTGAAGAAGCTCCACAAACGAAAATAGGGACTCCGGTGAGCCCTCCAAAAGAGGCGGTACTTTATTCTACATCTGGGCCTACCATTCAGAGCAAATTATTCGTTCAACTCTAATCCAATGCTTTCCATTTCCGAACATTGGGAGATTGTGTCGGTGGTGGAGGGAAATGCGAAGGAGACGCCCTCATCTTCACTTCACTCCAACGCCGCAGGATTAGGTACTTTAGCGCTTCCACAGCTTGCTTGGCCACTGGAAAAGTCATCATTTTGGTTAAACGTGATTTTGGACATTTTGTGTAACAGTAGATGAGTGCAAATGGAGGTCTCGCTCCATACATCCCTTCTAGACAGAAAAGGGAAATTCACTGAGTTTTGTGAAGCGGAGTTTTTGGGACAACAATGGCGACCTCCACCTCCTCCAACATAGTAAACGAGAGATAGTTTCTGTAATACAATCCTCCAACAACAAATAATGGAGGCGACGCTTTAGTGGAGGAAGCCCTGATGGAGCGTCGTTCTGTGTAATGTTAACAAGGCGACGCGAGATTGGTCCACTTCCAATAAGTCGGCAGAGTCTTCTATATTCCTTCTGATTGAACATTTAGTATTCAAGCGCCCTTGGAATACACCGTCGTCAAACCGACAACTGCTTTTGAAGTAATTTGGCACAGAGAGCTTCAGTTTCCGGAAGAAGGCTAGTACTTTAAATGTGGAGAGATCCTCCAGATGAACTTTTTATAAATTCACAATCACAATTTCATTTTAATCAGCATTTTCAAAATGGTTGTCTGGCAAGTAGCATATATTCTTTGGAGAGGACATTAAAGCAGAGAAAAAGGTGCTGGCAAAAGCCTATTCAGAGGATGCTCGAACAATGCATGTAAAACTTGTTAATATAGTTTTGTTTCGAGATTAAATGATCTGAAAAAGTATTTAGTTGTAAGTTGGATTCATAAAAGTTATTATGTATTCTCTAACCGACGATAATTATCAGCCGCATATTTCCACAGTTTTGAGGGCTCAATACTTTGTAATCAAAACAAGGTGGAGGACCTTTTAATTAGGCCATGCAACACTCTTGGTCGACAGGGAAACCAGAAATTTGCAACAAAACTTAAAATTTAACTGATTAGTCAAATTTGGTAACCACAGTTTATTTAAAATTATAAAAAACGCGCCAGCATTCTTCATGATTAGCATTTGATTGTAATGGCATCAACGGCCACTCCATTAATGATCAGTTGACCACATTCTTTGCAGGGGCGAAGAAAGGAAGCATTATTTTGAATTTTCTGTAGATATCACAACCAAACAAAATTCTTCAACAGCTGAATGAATATTAGTTTTTCCTCTTTAATTCCAAATCATTTATGAACCTCAGAGTTGAAAATTTATCGCATTCAGCTTGATTTGATGCAGAATCCGTAAATAAACAAATTAGTAAAATTGACCCCAATCCAATCATAAGTCTGTTGTATGACGTAACCAATTTACCTGTAGTTAAATTTTTGAAGCCTAAAGAAGGTTTTTACATTTCTAAATTACCTACATCACCGCAACAAATCAATTGGCCTCGTTTATTAAAAATATTCAGATTCTCTATGCACTACAACATATCTGAATCATGAAGGGTACACATCTAAAAATATCGGCTTTATTATTTTAATTTAAGATTACATGAGAATATACAATGCCTACTATGCATTGCATAGAGTAAGTATGCTTTTTGTTTTGTACGATATAAGTTCAGAATAAAAGCCATAAATACCAACGAATAACCTACCTACATACCCGTATTTACAAAACTTCACTGAAGTGAAACAGAAAATATGAGTGTCGTAACTAAACCAACGTAAAATTCAAGTCCTTATAAGGAGTAGTAATTTCGAAAAAAGAGATAACCTGCAGGTGCGAACTAGAGAGTCACTACCACTTTTGCACAAAGCAATTCATGTCATTAATGCTTCTCTTAAAACATCAAAACCTTTCATTCGACATAAATAGATGGTTTCACAATGGTTATCTGAAAGAAACATATCGGTTGTTAAGGAGTCAGTATATCATGAATGATTGGAATTACTCTGGTTACACAAATATTGATTATAATGCATTTGATGGGTTTAGCGTTTCGGAAATGTTTGGGTTTAAAGTTTTGTGTTGTTTAGTAAATCCAGGCATTGACTTCTTAAAGTGGTTTATTCCGTTTAGTTGGGAAATTTGGATACTTGCATTTTGGGGTCGGGTTTATTCTGGGGAATTAAGAAAGTTGTCTGATTACGCAACAAATCCATGCACCTTGAAACATCTGTTAAGTCAAATGCAAAAAAAATTAATGATAATATGGTTTTTATCCCGACAAAACCAATAAGCCTGATAAGTATTGACTTTCTGTTAATGTTTAATTCCGAGTTCATGGAAACGAAATATTGAGTATTTTGGCCTATAAAATTTTCAAGCATGGGCAGTCCGGGGAAGCTATATATTTTAAAATTTAGAAGATTTAAAATTGCTAAAAAAGAGCACACTTTGTGAACTCTCCTCCATGTTTTTAGATGTCCTTGATTTCGCTCGGAGAGTTAATGGGAATGTCCAATATTTGTTTTGAGAGATAGCACCTAAAACAAGAAAAAATATTGCCCAGTATTTTAGCTTAAATATATTGAATATATTTTCGTTTTTTAAGCGTTCAGGTGAGATAGCGTGCATTAACACATGTTCAGCATGCTTACCGAATTTTGAAGTTTTATGCACTTCACAAAATTATTCTTATATGGGTCTCTAAACACCATCTCAATATTAAAACATTTTACTTTGATAGCAACGCATAATAATATATGCAAACTTTCTCTCAATATAGTGTAAGTATTGTAAGGCTGAAATTTAGGGTTTTCAAATCAGTAACTTTCATGATCCTTACTTCAAAACAGTAGTGGTTCAGGGCTTCATTGAATAATGTTTTGCTGCTGACAAAAGGACTAAAGTATGTGTTAAATTGCTACTGAGTTGTCTGCCTAAACTTTATCATTTGTTTCCTTCGATTTACTTTTAAAGTTAAATGCATTGTTATTTTTTGAAATGCAAATATATCTTTGAATAAACTGTATTTCAAATCACATTTCATGTTTGTGATGCTTTGAAGGACACTTTACATATAATATCAGATAGTGACATGTTACAATCAAAATCTCATAACTACAATGACAAATTTTAAATGTTTATTCTTAGATCAGTATGCGTTATTTGATGGGCGATAGCATAAACCAACGTCCGTGTCGTCCTTTTGACTGGGATGGATTTTGTTGTGTATTGTGGGACATCAGCGTTCCCATCAGTCCTAGATTCTACTACCGAGTTGATTACTTCTCAGTGTCCAGGCCCAGGGACATTGTGGTAAGCCCAAAGTCAATCAAATAGACGATTCCAGAATTTTTTCCACCTCAAAAACAAATGGGGTAAGGTTTTGGGTCACCGTAAGCCATTCCTTTTCCATGAATCCTTCCAAATCCTCCTTCTTGGATTGATTCCCCAATAAAATATCCTTCGCGAAAATATCATGTCAATCTTATGTCATTACGAAGTCAGTAAATCATAACTGATTCGTCGTCTTTCATAGTCTGTGGTGCAGTCGGAAATTCGGTCATATTCTGCTGCACAAAAAAACCTCACAGCACTCAAGATAGTTTTCCTGGCATTTGAGACAACCAACAAATCTTGTCACATTCTATGGTGAACTCTCGAGTCTTGAAAATGGGAGAAAGTCCCCCTCGTTTACAAGTACTTTAGTCTACTTCCTGACTTCTGCACACATCCGCTAAAGTTAAAGAATAATTGGAGGATTAATTGACAAATTAAATGCCCTTGGCTGAGTTCAATTTAATTTCCGGGCAAGGAATTAAACTACTATTGAAGAAACTGTGCATTTCTACTTTCTTGTCGTTTCCATGAATGCCGATTAAACATTCCCCTCAATTCCATTTATCACAATAGCCTTCAATTCACCTCATAGCATTCCCGGAACGAAAACATGTAAACCCAATAAAATGAGAAGTCTTTTTAATGACGTAGCAAATCCCTATAGTTGCTTGTAAAGTGCAAAATAGTTTTGTGCATGTTTAAAAATAGTTTTTAGTTCCTACATCAACGGTACAACTCACAAGGAATACGCAACAGTGATGAAGTCGTAACTCCATTTAAAATTAGTCTATTTATATAAAATCGGGCACGAGAAATTCAATGGTGCTACTCAAAATCCCGAATGAGCAACTCCAGAGGCATGAGAGCTCATCAAATCCTATGGGCAGTGTCAGTTTCAAACGGCTGCAACTGCCACCTTCACCACTATAAACTGGATGGTTTTTAAGCAACTAACATCGCAGATGCCGCTGTTTGTAGCTGCGTCAGTTCGTAGTCCACACACGACTTGGGGGAAGCTGCAAGCAAGCTTGAAGGTGTGGAAAAGCAGAGAGATTACCACGCTCCAC
>JAQIXX010006435.1:0-12216 GCA_034700605.1 Willowsia nigromaculata
AAGCAACGTCGGGCCCGGTTAGTACTTGGATGGGTGACCGCCTGGGAACCCCGGGTGCTGTTGGCGTTCAATTTTTTTGCATTTTTTATTAATATTTTAATGTAAATATCCTATGTTTTTAACTGTGCTACTTATTGTATAATGACTGTATAATGACTTGTGTGACTAAATATAAATTCGAACTTATTTTTTTTACAATCCATCTATTTAATAGCGTTTTCAAAACTTATGTCATTAATTTAATTGTTAATTGTACGTTTAGGGGGAATTCGTAGGTTGTTTATGTATATACATTGATTGTTTACAATTCCAATGATTGTGTACACAGCAAATACCTTGATCGTATTTAATGAAAGTCTATAAATACATATTATTATAATGTTGTAATCAAATACTTTCCTAAATTTGATTACTCAAATTTGAGGATAAAAGGATTACATAACATTATTACAAAATAATTTATGTTGAAGCCTATATTAACCTATATAATTACAATGTTTAGTGCACCACTCAAACTATGATGTACTTATTTTGATTACCTTTTATTTCTCATTTCGATGAAAAATGTTAACAAAGCTATTATATTTGCCACACCCCACAACACAAATAATGTCAAAATACTTCCATTGAGAACCATACTGGTTGTCCATTCCTTACTTTTCCTGCGTTTTCCTTCCATAAGTTTCATTTCCTGATCGCTTCTTGCCCAGTGTTCACTTCCCGGCCATCCCTGCAAAACAATTCTCCTCGACCACATTCCAACCCATTGTTCCAAAATACCCGCTTCCTCCATCAGTCTCACTCTCTCAGGTATTTCTGGGTCCACGTTGTTTACAATTTTTAAGCCCCTCCATACCCCGGAATACAACTCTTTCCCAACACTCACGTCATCGTATGCCACGTGACTACAATTTCTTAAAACTGCTGCATATTCGTAGGCATTTGATTCCGGAACAAAGGCGGCCGTGCCAATTGTCTTGCAAGGTCCCATGACTCTTGGAATATCCGAATCATTCATGATACTCATATTATCCAACAGTTGTCTCGCCATTTGATGGGTTAAAATTGGTGGGCTTGATATATTCAAGCTCCATTCCAAATTAAATATGCGTTGTTTTAAAGTATATAATCTAAAGTTATCGTTTAAAAGCTCTTTGACTGTTGCGTATGGAAGAGGAGTAAGGGGTAGTGTCAGCTCCGTAATATTTTCACCTTTGTACGTATTACTTAGAAGAATACCGACAAGAATGAGTGTACTGTAAATTAGAAAGTGGTGCAAATTTCCATTAAACCTAGAGCATCCCCCTTGCGTTTGCTCGAGAAGAATAGCATAGCTTGTAAATATCAGTTCAAAAGATGACCTCGGGTTTGTAAATTTGAATACACGTAAAAAATAATTTATGACTACCACTCCAACAAAATATGTAGCAATTAGTGCCGTCCATGTGTAGATATCAAATGCGTTGTAGAAAGAGTCGAAACTTAACATCCCTGACAATCTGCGTTTACCCCCACATGCGACGAATCTGAATGGGTGAAATTCTTCTGGAATGAGGAAATCTGATTTGGGAGCTTCAGTGTAGATTATGGCTGGAAGAGAATATATCGAAAATAATCGGGTATTTGAGCAAGACCGGTGTCGTGAAAGGAGAGGACCACTTAACCTGTGGGTGTTGTATGTATGATTCCCAAATATTGCACTAGTCAAGGCTTGATTTAAGTAGTTTACTGCAAACGATGAGTCCCTTGGGTAAAGTCCGGATTTTGGAAAATGCATGAAAAATTTGTTGTTGTCTTGAAATGTTGCGGCTTTTCTCCACATCGAAAAATGATGCACAATTCTCCATAAAGTAGAATATCCCTGTTTTGTTGATTTGTACATTCTTAAAAAACTCTTAACAGTGTCATGCGTAACTTTTTTGGTGAGGAGGGGTGGAAGTTGCGAATTTAAAGATATTTCGTATCCAAATGATCTGCATGGATTACAAAATCTACATAAATAGGTCATCTCCACAATGGATTGTGTTCTCACTTCAGTTTTTGCACTTTCCAGAATTAGGAGGTCAGCGTGAAAACGAAATTTGTGCTCATAGTACTCATTCAAAATAAATTTGTACAACTGTATCCATGGTAATTTCTCAAAGTTTGTTGAGTGTTTTGCTGTGACAAGAATGCAGAATGTCTGATGGGGGCGCTGCTGGTAGTAATAAGATGTGCGAGTGTGAAACTCATTAAACTGTGCACCAAAGTTGATGTAATTGCTTGGTACAAACAATATCCGAGTTTTTGTGATTTTGTTCCAGTAAATGAGTTCATGGTGACTTGTTGATGGAGGATACAAAAAGAATTGAGCAGTACAATACCAGTTTTTAGTCCTGGTACTAAAATTTGCAAATGTAGTTTTCCTATTGTTATCTTCCCTGCTACGACAATGTTCTATGGTGTACGATGACAAAACAATTGGAACCATTATTCCTGAGGAAATTTCTATTTGCTTGTAATTTATTAGTTGAACAAGACAGTGTGAAAAAATTCCCAAATAAATATTCAAATTGTGAATAGTTTCTGGCATTTGGTGTAATAAAGCTGAAGTCATTGTGATCGAAATACAAAAAACAAATAAAGGCTTTTATTGAAATTCAATATACATTCCTCGTCTTTATCTCCTTGAAATTGAAGCGTTTTATTTGCTAGCGCACTAAAAATTCTAACAAGCTCTGAACTCTTGAGCATGAATACTGCAGAAAATGCAACTTTTTTGTTCAAATATTTACCTTAATTTAGTACTATAGCAATTATGTTTTTTCAATGAAATATTTTATTCCAATATTTGAATAAGCGATTTAACAAATACATACGTCATTTTGTATGAAATTGTGGAGCAGACGGTTCGGTTCAGTAATCCCAAATTGGTGTTACATGTATAAATTAAATATTGCGGTCATGCGGTACATGCTTATATTACGGGAATTGGTTAGCAACTAAATTAGCAGTTAACACTCTCATATTATCATTGTATAATCCAAACTTTTCCAAATTTTTGCATATTTATTCTCGCTTTCAAGGTTTGGTTATGGGTTTTTGCAAATTAATAAAGTACATAGTACTTTGAGCATTAAAACTGTAAATTTCATCAATTTTTTATTGCTTACACCATTAATCAAATACAATAGATTTATAAGCAGATAAATCTGCTAAAACTGTGGAAAAAATAAATTCAACAAAACACACATGAATACGTAAATAATGATGTGAGGAATTAGATGCAATTGTCACATTGCCCGAATAAATTGCCCGGTCATGGGAATCGGGTTTGTGGTGGAGAAAATTAGAGAAGACCCCAAAACCAACTTCTAGCGCACACATCCAAGAGCCTGAAATTAATTTCTGTAACCGTATACTTCAACAATTGGACAATTTGACAAGTTCATCTTATTCTCCACAACAAAATCTACGTATTCATATGTTTTTTAATATAGGGTTTCTACTGAATTAAAGGCCTTTCCTCGTATGTAAAATTCGTTCTTGATACTATTGCATCCTACAGCACATTTACATTGGAAAGGTGTGATTAATTCATAAAATATTACGCGTGTTCTACTATGCTAGTTGACATCTACACGATTTCAAGTTATTTCGTAAATTGATCCACCCATTTCTTATACTACTTATTAATTTACTGATAGCTGTTTACTTATACTTACTTGCCTTATGACAAACATTTAAATTATAATTATAAAACTGTAAGAACAAATTTAATGGTTTTGGTTCCGTGTTTTAAATCATTTCCAGTTATTGTCATAAAAGTTGAAAAACTGAGCTTCATTAAACTTGATATTTCACATGTTATTCTGAAAAGCATATTTGTTTGTTTCATGAGATTAAATGTGAACTGCACTCCCTTATTTTATATTTGAAATTAATGTAAAATGTTTTAAAACTCCACAAAAAATCGTAGGCATAATATGTAGTCTACATAGCAACTTTATAGCTAATTAAATCCATAGCTTACATTGAAGAGTTGGAACCGAAAGTTTCAAAACAAATAATTAATATCACAGGATGACTCTGGATCAAAAATGAGTAGTAGGTTGTGTTTTGTCAAACATTTCACTGCCTCTCAAAGGACACGTCGCCATTTTTACAGTTATTTTATGGATTGAGCTGAAATTTGGCATAAAACGACGCCTGAGCTATAAAAGCAAAAGCAATGAATTCTCTCTTACAGTTTTTCAATCATAATTTAAACACACGTTTATAGCATAACCAATATAAGCCTACTAACAGAATCAAATTTTTGAGATAGTCTACTAGGTGAATGAAGATGGGCGGATTCCAATATTTTTCGTAATGTGAACCACCTATTCCATGTTCCATATATTAACGGAAAGTTAATGATTTAATCTGGTCTTATGTAAATGTTTATATCAACCATAATGAATTAAATCAAAATGTTCTGCTTCACAATTCCATGTTTGGGGTGGATGTGCAGATAACATGTTTGACAGTTTTTTAATCAAAGAACCTTCATATAAACGATATTTTTTACATGATAGCAAACCAGTTTCGTCAGAGCTTTCTCATACGTATCTTCTTATTTCTTAAAATGGGAAAAATACCAAAGTTGAGGACCAGGTACAGGGATGTATCAATTAAATTTTTGATTCACAAGCAAATTCATCTTCTGGAGCTTGTTCCCGCTAATTTGAGCATCTTCCAGGGAAGCAAATCCCAATCTAAAATCATAGAACTTTCAAACAAGCCAGGTAGATTTGTCGCCTTAAGCATCACAAAATGGGTTCATTTAACTGTAAGACTACTGCAAACAATATTTTTGATAAACGCTGTTCACAGAAAGACAGTACGTCTCACCGGAAACTTTTTGATTGGCACAACTCCTTGGGCATCAATCTCCTATTTTGGTTTCATTTCTTTATCTTTCTTGGAAGAAAAACATGTTGAACTTGCACAGCTATTCAACTCTCTCTATATGGTTAACAGTCTACAAACCTCTAATCTCCTGAAGTTTTTGATGGCTAATTTTCCTTTTCTTTCAATCATGATCAGTGCATTATATAGTGGGATAGCGGCGTTTTTAAATATGGATTCCATTTCTAATTACATGTGTTCTTGGATAGACTGTCCAGTAGCTTGCAGTGGCGTTAGATTTTTTATGGTGGTATTTGAAAGTTTGGATTTCCATATGTAATAGTGGTTTTAATTGTATGTTATGGAATGATATGCAGTTACATTGGACTGCATGTAATTGCAAAAGTTATGAAGAAAAATTTAAGCATTGTTAAACAAGAAAACCATCAAATTTCCCTGTCGTATTGCTTTAAAAGTTGGCTAAAGTCGTTTCAACATCTCAGAATTTACACGTGTTTGGTTAATGATTGTTTCCAGAATACAATCGCAATACATTTTAAAATTCTTGCGATGACACTAGCTTCAATTTTATGCTCAATCCTGATTGACAATGATGTACGAAGCAACACATCAATATTTGCAATTTTGCTAGCACTTTATGCAGTTTTGGCTACATTTATTGCAATTGGCATTGGATATTCGGTTCCCGGACAAACTAACAGAATAAGCAGAGACATGATTTTAAAATGGAATGAATATTTAGGCGTAATTAGTGGTAACTGTGGCGATAGGACAAATTTTATGATTAAAAAATGCAGACTGGATTTACGGGCTTGTCATGATGTGAGAGTTTACATTGGCCCATCAAATTTCTATGAGAGAGAAACTCCCGTAAATATATTAAATGTATTGATCCAGTCTACAATTAATCTTGTTATATTAACGTAAAAATTTCGCCCTGTTATCAAATCGGTTGTCATAAGTAATGAATACTATTGCTCCAAGTTGTCAAGGTTTTCAAAACGGGAATAACACTTATTTGTTACATGAGTAATGTATAAATCTTTTAATTACACTGAATAAATTAATATATCACTTATTTTACCCATTCACATACCATGCTCACATGATACACTATAATTCTAATTCTAAAGTTAATAAATGTAGCTAGAATTGTTAACACATCATTTAACACTGGTAAACCTAGGAAACACAACTGTTATTTAGAGCTTTGTATTGTGCAGTTAAATCTGATTATGATTAAATTGCATCGTAGACTCCAATTATTTTACTTTCGTGATAATTGATTGGAAAACGGTGTATCGTCTTACATGTTTTAATAAACAAGGAGATATGACATCTTAAAGTTTAAAATGTATTTTTTGAATAATCACATACAATCAAATTTTAGGAGACACAAAATATTGCGTAAATTGTGATTCGATAAAACTCAAATTGTAGACGGAATCATGGATCGTCTTCTATAATTCCTTATATGCTAAATAATGATTCTATTTTCCTTTTTGGGATATTTTCATGTAAAATAGAGACAAACCCATGAATTATAGAGCATGAAATAAAATGTATCAATTATAATCACTTTTGTAATGAATCAATTTGTTTTCCTGGTTAATGATACCCATTTTCTCTAGATCTTTACAATTTTTAAAGAGATGATCCCCTGATATCAAGTATCAACTTCTGCCTTTTGGTGGCATTATGGTGATAAAATAATTCTGCTCATGTTTCATCAATAAAAATCGTTTCTATGGATCCCATGCACGATTGGTTTTTCATCCTTGTATATCTTGATCATTATTTGTCTGGAATATGCAGTTAAAGTAGCCGAATCAAATCTGGGTATAATCAATAATATGAATCACTTGACTTATTTTCAGTCGGTTAAAACATGTTTACATTTATTCTTAAATATCAGCATACAATATGTTTAATTGGCATGCTCAAGATTGCGGATTTCTTTAAAAATGAGTACCATTGAGCACCAAATGTTCAAATGTAGAAAAGGAATTGGAAATAGGGATAATGCTTTTAGCAAATTTCTCCCGTTTACACGCAATGCTAAGAATGCGGCAAATATCCGATGACAGAATTTTTGCGCATCAAAAGTGTCCAAGAGAAGCACATTTACATGTATTCTACCAGTTTTGTAAATGCAAAACCCGGTTGGTAGTCATAGAAATTATTATCAACAGCCTAAATCAATGGTTATTATCAGCAATATAAACTTTAGTGCTTCTTAAAATTAGTTAGTGTAGAAAACGGGTGGAATCAGATGCAAACATTTAACATATTATTCAAATTAGACATAAGTACGTAATAGGAAATTTAATTTAAAAAATCATATTTCGCCGAAATGCCACGATTTCCTAAATACGCTTGCTAAAATGATTTTTGGTAAGGGAGTATGAAAATTTCGTAAGTTAATTTTAACTGGATCAATAATAATAAATTTTTTTCAATTTTTACAATAGAATACTTTTCTAAGATTCATGTCACATAATATATAACTAAAATAAGTTCTGTAACGTGGAAATACGGTAATAAAACTTATCTTGAGTGTATTAAAATTGGCCGTACAGTTAAATATTGATTTTTGCTGGGTTATCTTATAATTTGCTTATATATCTCGCAAAATAAAGAAAATAGAAATAATTTTTGAAATAACGCAGGAATAAGCCGGGAATGGATTCAGTAGATTTATATTTGGATTTAAGTAGAGAATCTAAATAGGGAAACTCTTCAGGTGTTATTTAAGTCGAGAGTTTTATTAGTCAATTCTGCATGTTTGGGCTTGGGTGGCTCCGATATTTTTTTCTATCAGCAGCCAGCAACTTTAAAAAATTTCATCGTCATCCTTAATTTTTATAATCATTTAATTGCTAAGATACACCAGGTATTGAACGTGCATCGAAACAAGTGACTCGCTTTGTCACTTCAAACAGGTGAATTGCGTGGTAGTGTGTTCAATATTTAATGTTGATGCTGGCGTAGTGCCGCTGCACGTGTGCTCAGCCAGATTTTAAATGTTGTTTTTAATTAAAACTGACACTTTCCCATTGAACCGACGCTGGAAATTAACTCAGAATGCTAGAATTGGTAAGGAATAAGTACATAAATCTCTGGAGACAAATAGAACCCGGAGAGTTTTCCTTGTAAGATTTTATTTAATGTAACGTAAATTTAAATTTAATGAAGTATTTTTAAAACATTTGAGTAGTTACGTATTCATGTTTCATGAATATTAAATATAAAAGTTATTTTCCAGTATTCCCAATATATCTTTACCTTGAGAAAATTTGACTCTACTCATATTTTATGGCCAGTTGGGGAAAAATCAGCTTATGGTGTGCAACTAAAATAACTCTTGCAACTGTAATTTTGAAATATTACTAGAAGAATCATTATCACTATCTGCTATCTAAATCTTCATGTTACTGGGACGTACTTTTACTGATTCCTTGCCCATATATTTTATTGCAATATTTTATCGAAATATAACGTGAGGTAAATTAAAAAGGGAAGCACACGCTAAAACAGTATCTCTCAACTTGACTGAATCCAAGGCACTTTACTCGGAGCTTAAGTTAACAACAAAAGGTTTTGTGTTTTAAGTCTCTGCATGAACTTCATAAGTTGGAGTCATTGTCTTGTTAGTTTTTTGAAAGTATCCTCTTAGCGTCCTCTTGATACTACAATACAGCTTATATTGAAGTGTCATAGCTCGGTTAACATTGATAAAGATTTTTAAAACATTATTAAGTAATATCAGTTTTAACTTGCTATAAAATTTGTATATTTTCTGGAACTACAATGCCGCATACTGCTTAATCCTTTTTCGTTTTTATAACCACAATAACCACACTTTTGGATCGAGCAATTATCCTAAAAAATATTAAGCTTGAAAAATGTCATTTTTGCGTGGTATTCTACAAGTTCACACAATTCTTCAAAAACTTATATCCCAACCAAACAAAGTAAGCAAAACAGACTTTCATCTTGTTGAAGATCCGAGGTACAAGAAACTGTCACAAACGGTATTCAGATACTACACTTACATTTCACTTTGTTTTGGAATTGTATCAAGTACAATTCATTTGTTCTGGTACTTTGTAAAATGGGATTCGTACACAAAATTTCATATCCACCAGCCGATTCTTGTGTCACCGGTGCTCTGTGGATATATTTTGACTGCCATCATGCTTTTCGCTAACAACAAACACTATTTGGATACTAGGTTTGTAATAAACCAGTTAGTTGATGCTGAATCAGATCAGCAATCCAGGTCAGGGATATTTTTTCAATCTTGCGCATATGGATTGGCAACTGCAGTCATGTTAGTTGGATCGTCATTGTTCGTAATTCCATTTGCTGCAAAATATGATGTCATTCAAATACTACTTGGACGAAATATATTCGTGAAACTAATTAGTTCAACATATTTCTTCTTATTTGGAATTAATGCAGGATATGCAAATCTGTTTATGATTGGTTTCTACACAGCTGTTGCTGAAGGACTAAGTTGCTATTCGAACAAGATTTTCCCAAAACGTGTAACAAATAGTCGCGAGCATTTCACCCCTAGTATGAAACTTCTGTTTTATAAACATTATAAAAAGTTTGTGGAGGCAAGAATCTTGTTTACTGTTGCAAATGACGCTTCGAACTTGTCAGTCACAAGTCTAATATTTTTCGGCATATTTTTGGCGTCATGTGCTGGCTATGGTACCTTGGTACTTTATGGTCACTTTCCGGTAATGTTGTACTTGATGATGCCGAACCTTACCATTGTTTGCTTTGCCATTGCTTTATTTCTCACACTTTTAGCAAGTAAGCCGCATGTAAACGGATTGAAGTTCAAAAAGTTTTGGACGAAATATGTTTGGAAGGACCGTAACGCCAGAAGGTTGATTATTGCATCACCGGTAATTGGGTTTCAGTTAGGACCTTACAATATTGCAACTGCGTCAACTGGCTTGCATATTTGTGACAAAATTGTTGATAATACTGTCAATTTGTTATTGATAGCTTAGCTGCAAATGATTACTGTCCGCCTAATCCAAAATAGTTTCTTGCCAACTGAAAGAAGATATGTAAAATAATTAGCTACTTTATTGTACAAATTGTGTTCTTCACAGTGTTGTGTAGCTTTAATGTTTTTTGAAAAATTCTCCATAAAATAAACATGAAAGTGACTCCTGGCTCTAAGCATAAGTAAAATAATTTTTATCATAGGTAAGAACTATCAAAACGTATTTTGTTAAAAAGTGTCTAATAAGTACTTATCGTAAATTTGTATTAAGTTTTATTCCAATATAGTCATTCCATTATCGGCTTATTTCTGTCGTAATCAATTTTTTTTATTTTATTGGGTCGGGATACAAATTTATATAATAATACTAATTTGACTCATGGAATTCATTAAGTGGTAGCTGTTGATTGGCTACATAATTTTTGTGTAGAACTAAGTATTTAATGCATTATATATTTGTGTAACCCACTAGATAACCAAAATAACACTAATAATAACTTAAACTATTAAAATCATTCGAAGCGTTCAAGGATGCCATAATATGTATGCTTGTTAGTCAGTATGGAAGGACTACTTTCTTTTTTAAACATTAACCACTATCACAAAGATTGTTTTGCATATTTTTGTTGTATTTTTATTTGTTTTGTTAATTCAGTCTTCGTGCAGGTTCAAATCAAACTATCAATGTGTTAATAATACTGTGCATAGTAATGTATAATTATTGAACAAAAAATAAATTAATCGTAAAATATAACTGTTGAATTGAAATACTGCTAATAATGATGGTACTTCATATGCATATTATTTAGTAGAACATAATACGAAAATTTTAACAATCTTTATAAATTTTTCGTTAGTTAGTTAACACGATTTTTGTGTATCAGAGCCTAATTTCTATAACTTACAATTAAACTTACTACACTTGAGCAACTAACTAGTTTGGTAACATTACGGTTATTTTGATACTTAACTTAAGATAAGAGTTTGAACAAAACAATTTAGTGGAGTGAAATTTTCTGAAAACAAACTGTCTGACTTGCCTTAAATAATAAATGTTGTGAATGGTATATTTCCCTTTAAGTAGCACATGTGCAGGAAATGCAGTCAAATTGTTACAGTAACATTGCATATAACACAATCCACTCACGGATAAGACTCTAAATCTTAATACAAATTTCAGAAACTCTTCAATCCTAAGTAGACCAGGAGTAGCTTTCAAACACCATTTAACTTTTCAACTGACGAATGATGCACCTTCACTTGCTTCAATATGGGACGGGCTTAGACCTAAATAAAATTTCATAAAATCTTGAGATTCGAGAACCAGAAAAAACTGTAGAACAAGCATATCACATTGACTTATTGAACATCTCTCATGAAAAATAACATTTATTTTACACTCTTTAAACCCAACTTCCAAAAAAACATTTGAAACCTACACAGGTAATGGAGTAACACTCTGTGACACAGTGACATTCTCACAAGCTCATGATATGCAAGACAAAGTTTTGAATTCTCAAAGAAATAAAAGGATTGAGCTTTTTGCAACCTTAAAAAGTTTATTGCCATTTAAGCAGAGGACTGCAGAAATTCAAGGTTTCATTCAAATTCGAAAGGCTAAAAATTGAATTGACGTGCAATGAGTAATCTTTGATTTTTCACCTTCATTGTTGAAACAGTTTTCAATTGTCGCTGTTTTGTCCTTGCTTTAGAAAATTTTCAATACTTATCCAAATAAGGTAAAATAAATAATGCATATGATATTGTAACAACCTTTATTAGGTAAATAATATAATATTGTGGATTCTCAGTGACTGAGAATACACATTTGAATAGTTCTCACACATGAAGAATTTAGCCACTAATTATACTCAATATATTTTTTCGCGTGGCTTAGAACGCTTGTGTAAACCAGCTTATCGACATCCTTTGCAGTTTGAAAGTCCAAATGTGTAAAGAGCGGGTCCGGAACTCGAATCAAATCTTGGACAACTCCAGGTTTAAAACGTCTTACAGTTTCATAAGTATCCTAAGCAATATAAAAACACTTGTATTCATGTATTCAAGATTTACAAAGTAAACAAAATTGATATTAAAGGTTTTAAAGGAGTACGTACTAGTGGAATGCCAAGTAGGTCTTGTGCCCCATAATAAATATACAAGGGACTTTTAACATTTTTAAGATTATACAACGGTGGTCGTAGACTCCCATATTTTTTTAGATTATTGGCCGGAGTGTACTCAAACTTTTGAAAGCGACAGGATGTCATGAGCTGGCCATAATGAGCCATTGTCTT
>JAQIXX010006436.1:0-12214 GCA_034700605.1 Willowsia nigromaculata
AGGGGAATAAGATACCCTGCCGTAATAGAGGTAAATCCGTTATATCCAGGTGCCGGTATAGAGGGATTCTACTGTATATTTAACTCTACCTTGTTACATTATTGACACCGATTATGATCATAACTAATTATTATAGTGTTATGCCCTATGTTATCAAGTTTTTATTGGCAGGTAAACAAGTATCGGAATTTTTACAAAGTTCAGCACAAGTCCTGCGGTTCGGGTTTCGAGGTATAAATAGCACCGAAATGTTCAAAGCTTAACATAACTAACCATCATTGTAAACCGTTAACTAAAACAAATTTTAACACTTCTTTAAACTTTTTGTTTGCAGGAAACATTTCAAGTTTTTCAGTTGCCCCAAGATGCAGACTACTGTGGTAAGATCCTGCGATTGCCATATTGACTTTTATAATTTTAATCCTGAATGTATTAACTGGAAAATACCTTTTTTACATGTTTTAGGCTCTTTTCGTTTTTCTTGTTGTTGCCATCGCAACAATCGTTGCTGCTGGTCCTATGATGGATGGTGGGCACATGGCGTATCCTGGTTCGGAGCGTGAGGCGAGATATTGGGGATATTATCCCTATTACTATGGTACAGTAATACTACTTCTAGTTTTAAACTATCATTAAATGTTTAAGCCTGAAAATGTAATAAAATAACCACACAGGATACTGGGGGCGTTAAATCCTGCGTTGAAGTACAAAATGTGAAGGTCAATCTAGCAACTTATGTTGCTGATGGCAACGATTGTGGAGTTAGGACTATATTTTTTCATTAATGTATTAGTAAAGTAGACGCCTGCGGAATTTAATTATTGCTACTAATGTTCAGTTTTGGCAATTTCGAATATCAGTATCTGTTAGAATTTTTCATTCGTTCCAAAATTAATACGTTTATAATCTTTCAAGTCTTCTAAATAAACAGCCATTTTATTTACCCGTTAAATGTCAATGCGTTAGGATTGGCGAATAACAGTATTTTGCCCGGAGCATGTATGTATTTTTAATATGATTAATCTCTTAATCTTAATTCCATTGTCATCAGTTGATAAATTGACAAGTTGGAGTATTTGTACCCTCTGATTTTGGTTTCATACGCACAAATTTTTCGCTCGCATTTTCTTAAAATTATAACATTTCAGCACTTATGTACATACATGTACATTTAAAAGGCGTGCGTTTATCCCAGTACAAGTGAGCATCAGATTTTAATTTACTTTATTTGACTTTTAACTTTATTCAAGTCAAACTCATAGTCAGTGTACGAATTAATGATTTGATATCCCCTTGCTTGTATAATGGCTTAGTGAGATAAAGACTTTGAAAGTAAACTCACAATTTTCGTTAAAAATTAGGCTATGCTTAGCTATATTGAACAAAGGCAAACGATACGAAAACAATTGCATTTTATGCATAAAAAATTAACGAAAGTAAAGGCCAGAACTTCTAGTTTTAGCAGGTGTGCCATTTTCTGTAATTCTTGAAGTAAAAATTATGAACCTTTCATTTTTATTGATTAATGTACAAATTATTTACGAATGGCAACTCTATATACATGCATAATATTCTCTACACACCACGTATATGCGTTTTGAAAATTCTGTAAATATGAAATCAATTCTTGTCATTGTAAACATTCCTCCCTGCAACCAATGCGCAATGTAGCGTGAAACGGCTAGCGCACCCAAAGCCAATAAAACTGTGAACAAAGCACCTGTGCACCTATTTTATTTTGATAATTATTGTCATTATTCTCTAAATGTGGCCTACTGTTCCATGAACTCAAGTCAAAGTTTTTATAATATACTATACTAACTGAAGTGAAAACTCTAATATGAATTTAAAAAATCTGCACCGAAAAAACGCACGTTCTTTGCAAGGAAAAATGGCAGTTGAAAGTTGGTATAACATCTTCAAGTCAATACTGAAAATTTTTCACTTTTGCTGTCATTCACCCTACACTTTAGCAACCAGTAGTCCTTATGGTGCCATTTTAACATATTCAAAAGACGATTCCAATTTGCAATGGAAGTGGTACCTAACTCATGTCTATATATGGACTTATTCAATCTTCCACATTTTGCGTTTTTGTTACCTCTCAATTTGGAAAAACATGGAAGCATCTGAAAAATTCCTCGATAACCCAGTGTTAGTGCTTCCATACCTGCTATGGATAACTGCCTACCTTGCAACAGCTTCCCTCATTTTACCTTTCTTACTCAAGCCTAACGAAGTTTGCCTGTTGTTTAACCTATGTGTGAACTTTTTACAGAGTAATCGAAAGTGTTCTCCAGGAGTCTCACGTTTCCCCAAAAAATCTCCAAGAAAAAATATAATTTACTATCTTCTATTAGTGTGGCGTTTGGCTTCAATAGGAGTAGGCATTATTTTTCCTTTCGTTTTCTGGATAACACCTTGTTCGCCACAGTTTCTGTTTTCCATCGTTTTTTCTTCCAAATCATGTCAGAAGCACGCAAATGGAGTGACATGGCTAAAATTGGTATTTTATTTGTTTGAGGTGGTTCTATTCCTTCCAGGCACAGGCCTTTGTGCGTTTATTTGCCCAATCATGCTCATTCCATTATTTTCTATTACTCAAGTTCTGAAACAGGTTTCCAAGGAAACTACGAAAAACAGTGATTCGAGTGTAAAGACGTATAGACAAGCTCAACTTCTTATTAATTTATTTAATGAGTGCTTCGAGAACAGTGCAGTTCCTACTAATTTTGTCATCCATGCTGCATTAGCTGTGATTTCGCTTTTTGTCATAATTGAACTTCGTAATTCTCTATCGTTTGTTACCTTTATCATGTATCCATTTGTACTTTGGCTAGTTATAGTTTTTGATTTGGCCACAATGGAGTATACAAGTAACCCTGTAACGTTTTCGGATAAAATTAAGCATACATGGAGAAGGCAACAATATGTTAAGAGTAACCTTTGGCTGGACAAGTTTTCCAGATCGTGTCCAACTCTTAAAGTGTATACGAAGCCAAAGCTGACAGTGGGCCGAGAAAGAATGGCAATATTTTTGAGATTTTGTTTGCAAAGAACGTTATTTTTCGTAGTGTACCATCGAGGAATCAGAAACTCAGAAACATAACGACTCTAATTTATACGGAGCTACATTAACAATTAACAGTAGGCTCTATATACAATGTATATGGACCTTGTCTGGCGTAATTCCATACATTCTATCCTTACCCTTTCCAATTTGATTAAAATTATAAATGTACTATAAATAAATCCCATGTTGCATGAAGTTTATAAAGACTATATATTTTATTAGCTGTGTACTGGAGTTGCCTAAACCAAATGTCAATGTCATCTAGGCCTAATAAGAAATTAAAGAATTTATCAAAATCGAGATAACAAGGACGTGTCCGTGAGGAAAACTGATTTACAAAGAAGGAGAATTAGCAATCATTCAAGTCTTGAGAATTTCAAATGCATGCGTAATATAGAAGATGTACTAGGATGTATCTAAGCTTATGAAGATAATATTAATTAAAGGTATTTTGTCGGCCTCGAATCAACTTTGGGTTTGGTACCTCACCTGTCGTCTTGCAGGGTTCTTAAGAAGCCAATAGTTTCGAAAAACAATTCAATATTTTTGTAACGTAAAACAGCACAACTAATGAATCCACCCACATGTATGTATGTTTTTGACATTTTCGCTGTGCAAAAGATAATGATAAAATGAAAATAGGCATGTTATGTATTGTGCTGAAAATATCACTTGGCCTGCTTTTCCTTTATTATGATTACCATATCATTATATTTTAATAACATCCTCGACTCTCATCCTCGATTTAATTTGCTGGAGAAATCAATACGCTTTATGTTTATATTACATTAAGATTTTATTGTTGAACTTAAATATAAGTATTTTATTGTCTCCCGGTAAAAGGTAAAGTATGAAAATCTCATAATTACTGTTATAATTGAAAAACATTACGAAAGAAAGTCGACAGAAAATATAAAACCTTACATATTTTCATGTGAAAATTGGAAACAACAAAGACAAAACTTATTTTACTAATGTATTGAGGCGCACAATCAATATTTTGTTTTGACTTAATTATGAATCAATATTAGAGAGATTAATAATTATATTTAACATTTCAAACTTTGTTTGCCAATTTGCTTACATCTGCATTTCGCATAATCCTCGATTCAATCATTACAGACACTCCACTCAGCAAAACATGCTATCCGAGAAATGTCTCTCAGTTTTGAAAAGTCAAATAAAAATTTACCAAATTTCTTGCCATTCACCTTATGAGTGGAAAAATGGCAAAGGTAACAATTTCATCAACTATTCTCCCAAAAAATCGCTGCTCACATGGTACCTTAAACATGCCCTTCTATGGGCACATTCTTTATATTTATCCTGCCGTCTTATCTACATAGTATCGGTAAAGAAAATGACGGCCCCAGTACTGTTGTTACAGTATTTCATTTGGTTGTGGACTTACATATCGCTGTCGCTATCTGGACCAAGTTTGATCATAAAAAGGGATGAAATTTGTGTGCTTATTAACTGGACACTTACTTTATGGAGAAAATCATCATTAATGTTCGGTCGAAAAAAAGGTTTACGGACTGATATACACTAAAATAATTATTGCACAACTGCATTGGAGCTATAAATGTTCTCATAACTTAATTGTCGCTTCATTTCAGGTAGCTCCAATCAAGGAAATCTTTACTCCATCCTGTGGTTTTGGCGTCTGTGTTGTCTCTTTGTTCCCATCATATTTCCGATGGCATTTTGGATTGCACCAGATTCACCGCAATTTCTTTACTCTTTGTTTATTCCAGAAGGCTGGCACGCCCACGGGATTACCGTCGCAAAAATTTTATTTTATTTCATAGAAGTATTTCTGTTCTCTCCTTCGGTAGGAATTCCTGGTTTTGTGTCAGTCGTAATGTTGATTCCATTGGCATTTTTAAACAACTTTTTACAAAACATCAGATGCATGGTTAAAAATACAAATAGTCAAGCGTTTTACTATCGACAGGCACAGTTAATGATTAGAATGTACAATGAATGCTTTGAGTCCACCCTTTTCCCTACTCTCTATTTTATTCATGCTGGATTAGCTATAATTAGCTTGTTTGTAATAGTAGAACTGAGGAAAAATCTTTCATTTGTGAGTTTCATTATATTCCCTTTTGTCTTGATCATGATTTCTGGCTTTGATGTGGTCACCATGGACACTTGTAGTAAACCAGTGACATTATCCAAGTCAATAAAGCGAAAATGGAAGAAGCATCACGAGAATAATCTCTGGTTACATCAATTTGCAAGGTCTTGCCCAATTTTAAAAATTTACACGAAGCCGAAGCTCTCTGTTGACCGAGCTAGACTAACCAATTTCTTTCGGTTTTGTTTACAAAGAACTCTGTTTTTTGTAGTTTATCACCGGCGAATAACAGGCAAATTATGAAAAATAATTTATATGATAGCGATAATTAATTGAATGTATGATAATTAAAGGTATACACAGCACAAATTTTCCTCGAGTTTTCATAATTTTTCTTTTACTATATTTCATGATTAAATCAACACAAAATGAAATATGAGAAAGATATTATAATTTAAAATACAATGGGCATAACTTCTAGTTATTTACGAAGAAACAAATAAAAACTTTCACTCATATTCTTATTTAAGCTATTCCTTCCACATGTTCCAGTACTTCGACAAAATGTTTCATTTACACCATTCGACGTTTTCAAAGCAGACAAAACCGCTTTTGTTCCTTTAGCTCTTTGTCACTGGCCACCCCAGCCGTAAAAGTATTGTTTGAACTGTGAGTACATTCCATTGGTCCATAGCCATGATTATGCTCAAAATTTAGATACACAAAAGCTACTATTGTAAAACCAAAGAATGACAGGCAAAATATACCGTAGAAGAAGGCAAATTTCACGAGGCAGTGATATTCGTGCTAAACATGTCAACAGAGAAACATTATTTACACATTTAAAAACTACTTTCAATTCATTTTACAGAAAAACTTTGTTGTAAAATAGTTACCGGCAAATCCTCGTAGTCGTGAGTTCTCAAATAGTAGCTATCTATTCTCAGAGGTAATATTATTGGGAAATAGGAAGACGTGGTTACATTTAGCCGCACTGTGTGATACCGTTTGACATACATCTACATGAGAAGATTAATGCAAACTATACGTTATAACCAAAATTATAGGCATGGATGTCATATAAACCACATTTTAGTTAACCAATCTTACCGTGACAGATATATGAATAAGCAAATCAAGGACTAGCCATACTATCATTACAAGTGGGGCAAAGTGATATTGAATCTTTTCAAACTGAGGATCTAACAATTTGACAAAGGAAAATGGTGACGCTGGTATTCTATACGTGAGAATGCAGACCACCGCTGTATAAACAAACGCAACACAATTAAATTAAATTAGGTCAACTAATTCATTAGACCGGAAACACAGTTCATATGGTGGTTATCTATAGTACTTACCTCCAAAGTAATGCACAGCGTAACCAAAACCCCAATGTAGATACATGGATATCTTCCTTGGGAGGATTTTCAAAGGCCGGTAAAATCCAGAAAAACACAGGAACAGGAACACGCTCACGATTATATATGCGCTTATCCGATGAAATGTAGCAAACTCGGTGCGACTAAAGCCTAAAACCCTGATTTGACGGCGGACTGCAGACATGCCACTAGCATATATTGCGATTATAGGTAGCACAAGAAAAATGTGGACCTGCAAAATGAAACGACACCTGTAGAGTTTAAGTTTTTCAGAGTAGTAATATAATTTGTTCACTGCGCTTTCAAAGTCTATTAACTCACCAGATACCAATACTTCACAGGAATATGTGGCTTGCCTGTTTTATGACCAATTGGTATTGACCCTTTGAGATATCGGGCGACGAAACATAACACAGGGATGAGAAACATGGAACAGAACAAACTCGTAATGGCGTGCCATTGCCGAACCCCCTGGGGGAAATCAACAAGAAAAAAAACATATTCTTATCAATACTGCATCCTGTGAGCAAATAAGCTACGCATATAGATTAAAAATTATCTGCTAAATGTCACAATTTTGCAACATACAAATGCGTATTGTCCTGCTGCACTGACTATACACAGTCCATGCTTGTGATAATCTGGCTTTCCCACATATTGTTTGCATCCTCGCTCAGGGTCCGAATATGGATGGGGATCTGCCCAGGATATTTTACGAGCATTATTATTAGCTGTTATTTCTTCGGCTTTGGAGGGTACCGGTGGGCAGCCACATGACTGATTTATCCTTGATATTATGTAGTCAGTGTAGTGTACAGGCGTTTTCCCGTCGTCACGAAGTTCAAACATTTCCATGAAGTCTGAATCTTCGATGATCCCAGGGTAATTAACACACATTGGAGGGGAGTCCTTCGATGCCCAAACTCTTTTGTCGAAGCCACTTGTCATATTCCAATTCCAATTAAGTTCGGAACATCTCCCTCCAAAGTCAACAAACCCATTTTGCTGAGCCTTGCAAACACTCTTCCATGCGGTTAAGATCATGTTCTCCTGTCCACTTGATAACCATCGGACTTGATAATATTTCGGATGCAAATCAATCACTCCTGGAGCTGCGGCCTGGGTTTTCATCCAAACAGGCTTACTAGCAGACACGTCGTCCAATGAACCACATGTTAGCTTATCCCATTCATAAACGGCTGAGGCGGCTCCATAAAACTTTGGAGTAAGCACAGCTGAACCGTACTGGACAGCACCTAAACCCAGAGGTACTGAGTCCTTTACGTGGAATGGGGTCACCGAATTGTAATTCTGCCAGTTCCAACTACTCAAAGCTATCCTAAAATGGTGTGAAATAATAAAAAGCTTTCTATATTAAAAATTTTGACGTATTTTAAGTTAAAATACATTATTGTTTCATTTTTCAGTTTTACTGACTTACACAAACCAGAACTCTTTCGGCATATTGCAAAACGAAGTATCCGCCTTCCACAATAGGTGGACCTCTGACTTAGGGTTTTTACTGCCAGGATCCGTCCAAAGGAACATGGTGGGGTTCAATGCAGAATTAATTGGGGTACCAGAACAAGGAACGATGAAATCGCGGTTCATGAAACCTGGCGTTGTACTACATTGAGATCCTACAACTCCCACGAATTGCCCGAATGTTTCCTGCTTGTCAGTTAACGCCCACACTGCAATCGCTCTGATCGGCACTGAATGTCTTTCAATGTGCACCTGCAGCCAACCATTCAGCTCCTTGGTGGCAAGGCCGTCAACCGTGGGCCCATACACCCGCCGAATGTGCAACGTGGGTGCGTCACCGGCACCTGCGGCGTACGACATAGGATTCGCCCCCCACAAAATATTCATGGGATGATGGTACCACCTCGTCGCGCCCATCGATTTTAAGCCGAGTCCTTCCATATCCTTGTCGCTGTAGCCCACGCCAAAACAGAGCGTCTCTTCAATGCAGCTCACAAGCACCGACAATAGGGAGAGAAAGATGGTGAGAAGTGTTGCGATCCCTGCACCTTTCATCGTCCATGCTATGTAGAGGAAAAATCAGTTTTCTAATTATTCCGTTGAAATTGAAATTGTGCTCGAATGTGAAGCGTTTAAGTGAATGATATTATTGTCATCGTTTGAACTTGATTTTTTTTCGATAAAAAATATAAAAACATCAATTATTAATTGTATTTCAATGGTAACTAGTAGTAAGATTTATGCCTACGTATTGCTGGTGCTGGAACGATGGTGGTCAGTGTCCGATTCCGAACTGAACTGGATATTAAACTTCGGAGGCATTCAATCACGATGCGCTTCTGACCGCACATGAAACTAATTTTATGCATGACTGTGGACTGAGGATTAGACTTGAAAACTAGGAGAGGCAGGTTTGTACTATATTTGGATTACGATTATAATCGCTCAAACTTGCTATAAGTCAATCTTCACCTATGTATGAGGGATGATTGAGTAAACAGTTTGAGTTCGAGATAGAAGTTTTCAGGTATAACTAACTATCTTTTTCGCAATTCGAAAGTCAGAAAGGAAATGGCAATTTCAGGTAAAGCCTGGAGCTTTTTCTGGACGTACGGGACGTTTTCTACTGAAAACAAATAAAATCTTATAAGCTCAACTACAATAGTGTCATATCAACTTTCACAGCTGCTAGTGTCCTAGGAGAACATGCATCAACGAAGAAGTGCAAAATTCAAACGTATCGAATTCGAAAGCGCCAATGTCCAGTTCGTACTTCGTACTGGTACACATTACACAACACACAACTTGTTGCATGCTGTGTGTGTACTACATATAGTGTGTATGCCTAATAATGTAAAATGAAAGAATTGGTAACATGAAACCGACTGCAAGAAATCCAACTGAATGAATCAAGAGTTTTGAAATCCGCGTTCCGTGTCGTTCCCGACTCTAGAAATTTGCCTCCATTTCATTTTCTGGAAAATGATTACATATTTTTTAGCTTTTACCATAACCTAACGAAGTAAAATTAGTTTGAGCTTAGCTGTACCAGCCGAGCCTCAAACACGACATTTTCATCATGGGTACTTCATCGCCCCAAATCCTTAATCCAGATCTGAATAAAAGTCAATCTCATCAATATCATCAATATCATCATGAAGAAACTCGAACACGTTTCCAGGAATAGAATGAAATGAACAATCAACCATCTTTGAAGAAAGTAATAAAATATAGCGCATGTAGTAACACAGACACTGTAAAGTAACGTGGGCATATATTTTTAAATAAAACTTTATCTGGAAATCTTCCATTGATGTTCGCAAATGGCACATGCCGGCAGTGGCGGCAGTGTACCATAATAAGTACTGTAAAGTATGTTCTGGTGTCATTTTTATTGGCAAAGTCTAGTAAATCTTAGTATGCATGTGTCTGTCTGTGTGCTTTTATGTGTAGCGTGGTGCTTAAAACAAATTTGACACTGGTTAAGTAAGAGGCAATGGTACAACAGGGAAGTGGACCTTTTTCAGTGTTACCTACCTTTCTACCTGTATTAATAGAATATTAATAGAATGCCTAAATCTGATCGAATTTGCAATGTGCCAAATGCACCAAAAATATGTTTCTATTTTTACTTACACGAATAATTGCAAACTTTTTACAACTACAAGTTTGAAGCTATAATTGTAATTTTTATTTTTCGGATACGATTTCTAGTAATACATGAGCTAGTGATTAAAACATGCATTCAATTAAACTACTAAAAAACATCTATACACTTTTGTGTATAATTTGATGGTAAAAAGTTTGGAACTACAGTCAGTGTTTGCAATACGTTGCTATAAATTGAGTGCATGTGAATAATATGCATCCCTCAAGGTTAATATTGAAAAATAGATTTGGATGGGTGATATCTTAGCACGTACGTTATTGCGATACGTTGTACGTATTAAAAGTATTGATTACAATAAAAAAAAGTTCCTAAAAATATGTGACCTACATTACACGGCTCTTTCTACGCATATTCTGAGTTTCGTATTGCAGCATGATTCCTGCCAAAGTTTATCTAATAAATCCCGATAGTTTGGCATGTTGATCATACTGACTGATGATTACTTTGAGATGCAGCTGGTTAAGGTCATATGACGAACAATTAATGATACACTTTGTCGCTACACTATGCGCACAATTAGTAAAGATTGTGCAATTATCGAAATATAAAGTGACTTGATTATGATAATTCATAGAGAACTGATTGTATAAAAAGTTGCTTGGGGTGCAGCAAAAATGCATCAGTTGGGGTGGGGTGGTAGTGGAGCTCGTTTGGAAACACATTTTCTATTCATATTAAGTGGGTGGTGGGAGTTTTCTATATTGCAAAAGTTTTTGTTGAAAGTGATCGAAATGATGTCGTGTCAAATTCGAGTGGCTGGAGTAGCCCTCACTGCGTATGTCTTGATTGGACTTGTCTCAGGAAGCCCCATGTCACAAGAAAGTGAAGAGAAAAAGAGCTACAGAAACTACAAAGTGATACGGACTCAGCCTCTAGAGAATGTGGAAATCATTCCAAGGCTATTGATGTTTGACGGACAAGAGGGTAAGATTATGTCGGAATCGGTGACTTTTCACGAGAGAAAAACAATGTTGTAGCTTTTTGATCTGCATTGCCACAGACATCTCATTCTGGAAATATCCGGCTGTCAATGAATCTGTTGACATCATGACATCGCCAGAGAAGCTTCTCAGCTTGGAGGAAACTTTGAACGATCTTGGCTTAGAGCATGTAACAGTGGTGGATGATGTTGAACAATTGTTTGAGAAACAAAATGATGTGGATTTTGTCGAAAAACAGGCAGCAAGTACTATGAGCTGGAACCGTTATCACAGATACGATGGTAAATGAATAATGCTCGTAATTTTGAACAATACACTACACAGGTGTGCAAACATGATGAATGATGAACTGTAATTTTAAATCCTAGTTATCATGAACTATGCAAAGCAGCAAGCGGCCAGAGACGGAATGGTTACATATCAAGCCATAGGAAAGTCTACGGAAGGAAGGGAACTTGGTTTGGTGAAAATTTCTTCTGGTGGTGGCAATAAGCCTGCTATATTTATGGGTGAGTTCTGAAATACTGAAAATTACCATGAGCTCTTATTGCGCAGCAAAAACTTTTATGCTCATACCATTTAGAATTCAGGTACTAAAATTTGAACTGAATGCTTTCAGATGGAGGCATGCACGCCAGAGAATGGATCAGTCCAGCCACAGTTACCTATATCATGCACAACCTTATCACGAACAACAATTACCGCGACTTGGTGGACAAATACGATTGGTATATTGTGTAAGTTGAGCAAATAATGCATCAAATGCAATTTTTTGCATCTTTTGTCAAAAAGTTCCATATTAATGATTTATGAATAATTCTTTCGTATCAACGTAACAGCCCTGTAATAAATGCTGACGGATATGAATGTGAGTAATATTAAAGAGCACCCACTTGAATTGGAGAGCACATAGGAATTCAGTTTATAATACATGTATTTACTTCCACTGCAGATACGCACACACGAGACCGTATGTGGAGAAAGACACGACGACCAAACCCTGGCTCTCGATGCGCAGGTACGGACCCTAACAGGAACTGGGGCTTCCAGTGGGGTGGTGCTGGAACATCCAGAGACCCT
>JAQIXX010006437.1:0-12213 GCA_034700605.1 Willowsia nigromaculata
ACGCGGCTGTGGCACTGACTATTTATGTCAGCTGTTCCTTCCCAAAATACATGCATACAAACAATTATTGTTTCTTAAATAACCAACGCCACAAAATCGCTCCAGTGACATATGATCTTAAATATTGAACTCAAAGGACTTTACGAGCTCTGTTTATGCGCTCGTTTGCTATATTCATCCCAGCTTTCCTAATTTTGGTTATGGCTGTCCCTTTCGAAATCCACTACGATCCGTTTTCTTTGATAATAGGTTATATGGTTTGGCTTGTCCGGTGTTAGTGCTATTTTCTTTAATAGTGGACTTTGTTTTATTAGCGTTTGCTTACAATCCAAATAGAAACGCACAGAATTTCAAATTATATCGGGAACGAAAAACAAAATTGTTATCGGAGAAAAAAAGGTTGGCTTCGTGTCCTAACTTGGTGTATGACATAGATGCAATGAAAAATGTACACCTGCCTGCAAGTCTAATGATAGCTAACGGAATAATTAGTTGTGCAGTTAACTTTACATTGTTAGATGGGTTGACAAAATAGAATAGTAAATTAGCTGTTTAATGTAATTAAAACAAAGTATGGTGAGAAATAGAGGAAATATGTAAGATTAGTTTTATTTTATTTGCAATTTCTCCTTTTTATTTAACTTTTCTTATCAATAGTTATATTTTGAACTTGCGCAATCACTCTAAATACTTTTTTGTGAAATAGTTTGAGTTTAGATTAAATTTAGTAATTTTTATACATACATATTATTGTGTTGCCATACACATTTATCATATACTTATAATTTCTAACGGATATTTTTGCAAATCAAATTGTATAAGTTGACGAAGCCCTTATAGCATAAGCCATAAAGGCAAATATTGAATAAATCTGAATCCAATCGTAAAAATGATGATGTTATCATAAAGATTTCTAAAACTGAAATAGCAAAGAAGCACTTACCAAATTATCCAAAACGTTCATAACGTAACTAACAAACATGTCATTATCAACCAGAAAACAATCACCATACCAAAACTCTATGCATTTTATAGATTCAACCCGCAATTTGTCTACCTTTCTTCGTCTTGTTCTACTTTCATTGAACAATTGCATAGCATTTTTCTTATGATAATCAATTAAACTTTGAGATTTTGACGATTGCAATATTTCGTTTTGTAGACCTGCATATGTCAACATCATCGCCACAACTGACATGACGACAAAACTAAGGAACACAAAATCTTCAACTTTTCCAAATCCCACGACGCAAAACCAAAGAGCTCCTATTGTAACCCAGTAGCCTGCACTAACAAGAAAAAATACAGACTTCTTATTTACTTCTTCCTGAATCTTAAACACAAGATGTAATTTGGTGTAAACTGTGATAAATTCATCAGTATCCCTTATGCTGTTCTCGATAGATGTAAAGATATGTATAGATGAGTTGTCTGAAACCATTGACACAATCACGCAAAATGCAAAGTATCTGCTTAATTCTGCAGCACTCCAAAATACTGAAATTCTGCGAACTAACATCGATACTATGTATCTAGCTATCCCGTCATTATTCCCAAAAATTTCATTTATAATAAAGCCTTGAGCATCCAAGTTGAGGAATGTGAAGATTGTTACAGCAAACGGGGAAACGCCGCAAACCAAAATACAGGCAAGTGCACAGTAGTCAAAAGTTTCGTATTCTTTTTCATCAATATTGTTTCCACCTAATTTAAAAACATTTAATTACTGCTTTGGAACAAAATAAAAACATAATTGATTATTTTTCTGCTTACTGGCAATCATTTCTTCATCCAATTTCATGAATCCTTCCAGTGTTTGCCGAAGTTCTAGTCCATGTTGAATGAAGATTCGATAAACAATTAGAAAAAGAGCGAGACATATTGAAACTATAACATGCATGCAGACATGCTGCAAAGTTAGATGATTCCACGGATAGCCACAAAATGATGTCACGGGAACCACTGCATTAAGAAACAGAACAAATATTAAATTAGCATTTGACAGAAGGAAATATAGCCGAGAAAACCGACTAATACGGGGCTTTAGCTCAAGTCCAGAGAAGTCCTCTTTCCATTTTATTGGAAGCGGGTACAGGTAAAAACAAATGTAGTCTAGATGTTTAATCAGAAGTTTTTCAAATTCAGTTAACATTTTTCACTAAAAACAGGTCAAAAGTACTACAATGGATAATATTCAAAGTAAAGTCACTCGTGTTGTAGTCTCCTTGGCGTGTACTTATAAAATGACTGAGTTTGAATATTTTCCTACCCAAGTTGGTGGAGCCACGTATAGAAATCATTTCTAGTGGAAAAATATGTTGTTGTATAAATTATATATAAATTTTTAATGTATTTTTTCATCAAATGCGCAGTAAAACTATAGGAAAATATGTCAGTGGCTTTTAAAAATATCATACTTTTTAAGTTTAAAAGAAACCAGTACATAACTACCTTAGTATGAAAATGTATTAGGAGTACATAATCGCTATTTAGTCTGTGGTATGTGATATCTTATCATTTATTATTCATACGGTTATGAAAATAATTGTGGAAGCCTATAACATACTTCGAGTTTTATTTTTATTTTCATGGGCGTTTTAAATTTCCTTAAATCAGAAAATTATCAGTCCAGATAATATAAATGATATTTAGTGCGCAATCATTATTTGATTCTTCTTACCTTAAATGATTTCTCAATCGATTAACTGGCATAACATTTCAGTCAAAATAAATAAAGGAAAACAAAAGTGAGAAATGAAGCATAATTTTTATCACGTATTTCAGCAGAATGACCAACTCTATGTTTTTCTCAAAAATCAAGCCAGCAGAATTAAATCTGCTAACCAACAAATTAGCCAACTGTAATTTTCAGAATATTAGTTATATACGTAATATCTTAAGAACGTCCAATCCTTTGGAAACTTTAAAATAAACACCAGATTATTACTAATTCACACTTTTTATCAGACTCGAATAAATATTTTTGTTTGCTAACTGTTATCAGAATTTCTGTCTCTACATAGGCTACAATCAATCACATATTACATATTGCCACCTGACAGCCGACATGCACATGTTATATAATTGTTTATTTTTTCGGAAAAATTGTAAAAAAAGAACATTTATTTGTAGCTGTTAGGCAATATTTTCAAATTGTTATCTGACGGTTTTGTCTTTTACATCTTTTTAATGTCCAGACATCCTGTTTGTCTGTTCCACAAACAAGTGGAATTAAACTCCAATACAACTTCACATCTAGTCGTGTGATTGTGCAACAAAATTTGACGATGAAAGTACATTGTTCACGTCATATGAATAAGACTCGTCGACATGTGACCCAATTCTATCAGTATCCTTTTATTGATTGATTGATTTATGGAATATCCCCACATCATAGTTGGTCATGGACCCAATTCGAAACTCAATTAATTATGCTGCTAAATCTATTAAATGTATATATCTGCTAGTTGAAAACCTTTGGATTTCGAAGGAATCCCTAATATGATTCAAAGAAGTGAAAAAATTGTTAAACGTACCCAACTACTAAAACTTTTTTGAAATACTTTTTAGTCGTAGGACAATGTCTTCCTTTCAATTTCAAATTTTGCTAGGCACTAATCGCATGATTTGCAGGATTCTCCTTTAGCGAGTCCTCGGTAATTGTTGCTTCAATTTAACAACATATTTCCCCTGGATTTGTTAAGCAATAATGAGATGACGCAAAGACATTAAGGCGGTGAACAAAACATTCTTATTTATAAAAAATTACTGAAACAATTGGTTCTGAGTTTATTTGTTTACTATGGAAGCGCTGTTTGGTTGCAATAATAGAAAACTGTTCTTCCGTTAAAAAAAGCTAGTCATTGTATAGAAACCTGCAGTTGATTTACGTTGTCGTTATTACAAAATACAAAATAATATTTTGTCAAATTTAAATACTTATAAATCTATAGAGCGATTACACGAAAGTCCTTTTTCGGTAAAAGAAATTTATATATAAGAAAATTGTATAATGTGAACCTTATCATCGTTTGTATCATTAAAAATTACCAATAATATTAGTATGTAAATCACGAACGTAATTTTATTTTTCACCAGTCAGTATCTTTTCCTAACAATACAATTTACAATCTTCCCCTCTTTTGTCATAAATATATATTTAACTGAAGTTACCCGATCAACAGTGCTACTCGCATTAGCTTCAACATTAGCAATAACGAATTCATTTGAAATTGAAAATGTCCCTCCGACAGCGAACAATTGTAACAAAATTAATTTGTACTAAAATATTCACAATTTCAGTAAAGATTTTTTAATACATTAACTGCATTTTATTTATTGCAAACAGATCCTGTTTACTCTGCATCAGGAAAGATCAACAATATTTTCTGGGTAGAAATCAACTCTACAGCAGAAGCTCCATTAAGACGTCCCGACCCAGCAGGCGTTGAAGACGGAAGTCCATTGTTTCTGTGTAGAGCTTTTGCAGGAGACCTGTATAGGCCTGGCCGTCTGTTTGCTTCTAACGGAAGAATTACCTGCCGAGTAACTGACTTTGGAGAACAGTTGGAAAACTCATTTGAGGTACTGATTTTTCTCAATCTTAAATAGTAACAAATTTTCACAAGTTTTACTTAAAAAGTCAAATTCGTCGGTTTTCAATTTATGAATGATAAGGGTCGCACTTTAAATTTCAAATTTCAAATTTAAATTACATCACCATGCTTAGCAACAAAGCGTTTAAAGAAAACCAAGGAGTTATCTTTCTTTTTTTAAGATGTTAGATTCGCCAGTAGGGTCGACCAGTTGGATTCCATTCAATACCACCGTTCCATCTAACGCAATAATTGGAGGAGTCAACAGCGAAGGAATTGTGGAGCTAATATGCAGAGGTTTTGTCCAACAAAATCTGATTTTAGGAAATTTCGTGCCAGGGTCAAAGTATTGCTTTGTTGCTGTTGGTAAGATTCCTCCTCTGAACAAACTATTTGTCGTATTCTTCTGTGCTAATTTTGAATAACTTTTTGCAGGGGGTGACCAGGTTGCGTTTAATACAGGTATAGAACTTCTTGTAATCAATATGTACGGATCCACTTTCTGAGAGCATGAATTTGTCATGTTACGACTTAGAAAAGAGAAAATAAATATCTGTTATTCATATTAAACTAATATCAAAAATATTTTGGTAAATATATTACGATTATTCACACATGAAGTAAAATATATGCATCTCTCATATTTTTGGCACTCGTAAAGGCACATAAATTTTCATTGATCATATTTTTGCTAGAACTATTGATCCGGCCAAGGTTTCAACTCCATTGGATATCTTTGTTACACATAGGGTTCTACATTGCATACAAAACAGGGTTATCCAAGCAGTAACCTGAAGACATAAAAGTGTACATTCTTGCTAGCTTAGGGTAGATTTCAAAACGTAAGAATCCACTTGAGTTGGTTTATCAGTATGGACAGTTCTACAAACGACAATTAAAAAACCTTTTAATGGTAATTTCTAGATGGCTGACCCAAAAAAGATTACATACGCATTATGCGGCTGCAACCACATTCGTTTCAAATGTCACGTAACTTTTACCTGACTAATACAGAATTGCTTGGACTGTGTAGCTGTGCATAAAACTAAAGAACAGAGCTTCAAGGTCATTCACCCAGAGAAATGGAAATATTGCAAACTTTTTAGTTAAAATCAAGCATTATTTCTCCTTACATATAAATCTGTTTAATTTTGTCACATATTGGGTCTAAAAGAGCGTTAAAAGTTAAGAATGTTGACATCTCCTCGTGTGTTTGGGATATGTAATTACATGACTCATTCTTTTATCTGGTTTTTGCCTATGGTTTATTGCTTGATGAGTTGATTTTGCGTTTGCTTGTAACTAAACAAAATGATTACGTGTTTCATGTTGCTTGCTTGACTAACCTAAAATCTTGGCCTGAAGGTCGCAAAAGCACATACTTTCTCACATTTTATGTAATAGTTAGCAATGCGTTTCTCTACTCAGAACATATGAACTGATTTAATTTATAAAAATAACAAACGTTTTTTTGTGACGGCTGTGTAACATTATGTAAGGACTTCTACAAATTTGTTTGAACTCATCCATATAACATTCAACTTTTGAAAAGCTATTCTTAAAAATTACTTTTATGATTTTAAAAAGAAGAAAAATTATTGCACTATTTATTGAAAGAGAGAAAACATAATATTGTGCACAAAACTACAATGAAAGAACTGACATTATTGGCATTTCTACATATATAAGTAAAAATTAACCACTATTTTATTTATCCAGTATATGTTACTGAGTTTCAAGTGGTCAAGGGATCAACAAGCAAAACATGGGAGTCGTTAAATTTCACTTTCATAATATTTACCTTCTTTTTGCATTCAGGCGAGCAATTTATCGACCTGAAACTTGACAGTAGTCTTATGTATCTTGAAAAAAAGTTGAACTCTTGACTTAGGTTGGGCAGGTCAATGTCAACTTTCTTACATTTGTTGCAGTCATCTCGTGAAGCTCTTTAATGAATTGAAAGGTATACTCATATGTAATATCATTAATATCAATGGAATTTCTTTGTTTTGACACTTCAGCACACAAATATTTCGTGCATCTGATGATTTTTGGAATTTTCATATGCTTCTGGAAAGACTTCCAAAACATCGCAGTCCAATAAAGATACAAAATGAAATCCATGAGTTTCTCCGCTTTTAAGAATTTTGAAGCCGAAACTTGTGTTCATATTTTTCAAACTCACTTTTTGTGAAGAAGTTTACTGTAAAGCAAAACTACGTCAGAATAGCACAGTGATAATTTGTAGCATAAGTAAAATTAGTGGAGTGACGTAAGCCTTCGTGAAACTTTGATCGTGGAAAAAAGGGATTCATATGATAATGCATTTGCAATAAATCTGCATGTTACACCTTTTATAAAAAGTTGAAGAAACAATCTATTTACGACAAATTATCTATATGTATTATCAACATAAATATACTTGTTGATCATGCTTAAATACATTAACTCAAAATATCTATAAGCCATGAGTTTAGGTTCTTTTATAATTGAATTATTTTTATTAGTAGCAGTTGGATATTATTGGATTTTAGTTTTCTTTGAAATTAAAATGTAGAAAGTCTGTTAGACGGTACGAGTTTCATTGGAAATTTACGATGATTAAAATTAGATAGACATTGACAGCATGATCAAACAACTACATAAGAGAAATCATGACAAAATATGTGAGGCTTAAAAAATATTTAAATGAACATATCATTATAAATATTTTTAATTTAAATATGATGAATCGGCACTGAGGAAGCTAATTTCTTGGAATTCTAACTTTTCCTGCTCGTCATTGACGCAAGTAGATCCTCAGAATTTTGAAAATACCCCTCCACTTCATAGTTACAAGGGGCTTCATATGCATAATATTTTATTATATAGGGTATAAGAAAACAGCTTAATCTTTATAATGCAAAAGATATATAAAACCCAAGTTTAATGACCGAAAGAATTCACGAATACATTTGCAATTTTATCAAAAATAACCTTGTCTGAAGAGTTCACATGGATGTAAAAGGGTTTGAAAATATGACGTCAAAACAACATTCCACATAATATGTAGATATTTGTTGATTATATTTTTTAAACCACTGGGGTTAGAGTTTGAAATTATTATAGTGACCAGAACACAGTTAATATGTACGTTGGTATTTTAATAATATTGTTTAAATTTTGATAGAGTTTTTTTCATAAATGACATGACTTCTACAAATAATCTGCATATCGTTACATCAATAAAGATAGATGCATCAAAACAGGGGAATGGCCTTAACAGCAGGTACGTGTGCCAGCTGCGAAATGACTATGCCAGGCCATGTAGTTTCATGCATGCAATGCATTTTTTATGAGGGCAATCCATTTTTAGCACCCTTTTTTCCAGGTTTCGCACCCTTTTTTAACGTTTTTAGCTCCTTATGCAGAAAAAATCGAAAAAGGGGTGATAAAAGTGGTAAAAAGGGTGATGAAGCTGGTGTTTAATAAATTGTATGTTAATTTACATGGAAGGCATGCCTATCGATAAGTTCCTTGACACTTATTTGTCATTCATCCCACTCATTTGAGAAAGAGAAGTAGCCACAGAAGCATCACAAATGGAAGCAGAAAAAAATTATTCTGAAATTGAACGCATTATATTGGTCTCAAAAGGCGAGGAGGAAACATACCATAGGAATCTATTGATATTTTTGAGGATGATTTAAGGCGTGACTGGAGAATCAGAAAAAAAAATTGTGAAGTTTGGAATTAGTATTGCGCTTATGGCAGTCCTTCGAAAGTGGGAAAAGAGATAGGCCTGTTGTTATTTACAAGAAAGAATCAGACAAAACTTTTGCACTTTTGTAAAAAGTGATGGGAGAGATATTTCTGAAGATCAAGTAAAAATGCTTAGGAGTCATTCACGTTTTGAGAGCTGGAAGAAATTTGAGGATTACGTCCAGAGTTAATTACAAGTTTGCCGTGTCTCCTTAATTAATTTAGCATGTACATCCGAATTCACATGCACTGAATACATGAAAAATCACTTTGTAAGCACTGCATTAAGATTGCTGTCGTACAAGATAAATTTACCTTGCCCCTAGAAATCGTAGTGGTGGACTGAATGCAAAATGTTCATGAGTTCGTCCAAAGAAAATAACCAAATCTTTACAACATGAATAAGTTTTTAAAAATATAATGTGGACAATAAACTCAATTTTGATTTATTTTACGTAAAATTTATGAAACACCATCTTCATCACCCTTTTTTACCACTTTTATCACCCCAATTTCGATTTTTCTGCATAAGGAGCTAAAAACGTTAAAAAAAGGGTGCGAAACCTGGAGAAAAAGGGTGCTGAAAACGTTTTTCCCATATTGAAAGAGCTACATGAAGTAATAGAGTTACAGCAGCTTGCTTTCCATTCACTGATGAATATCTTTCAAGTCATTTTCAAATTTTATGTGATCGCTGTCTCGTATCACAGAGTGAAAATTTTACTTTCTTTTAGAGAAACGAAATAGGCTCGGTAACTCACTTAGTTTTCGTAAGATATGCTAAAGATCGCTGGAAGCAAGATGATGTCTTAATATTCCCTTACTGGCGCCGGCCATTGGTAATAATTCCTTAGGAGTAATGCAATTAGAAGAGTGATTTAGAGATATTGACGTATATGTCTTCTGGCAAATTGCTATCAATATTTATACAGGTAAAAGAAACTAGTGACTCGACACTCAACAGATTAATAATCCTACATGAAAAACGCCATTGCAAAATTGAGTATTGTGAATTACTCTATTGAAACCAGAACCGTAATAACGTAGTTTATTACTACATTAAAGTAACCAAAAGTAATATTTTCATCTAATTTTTTAAAATCACCTGCATTCAACAAAATTACCCTACAACTTTTAAGCAATTTATCCACATACTCTGACTTTCTCTCACGTTTCCATTTAAAATTTAGCAATTCCACACTAACTTTTTGAATTACACCACCATAATAAAACAATATTTTTGTTAACGAAACCGCATTTCCCACCAAAAGAAATAATGTTCCTGCTACAAGATGATTTCCTGCGTTCAAACAAATAATCATTGTAGATATACCAACTACCAAGACGCAAAACTGAGCTGCTAAATATATGCTTAGTAGGTGTTTCGTATACATTTCGAATATATTTATAGCAATAATAAGCGACTTGTAAAGTAGTACCACATGCACATTTATACTGCATGTCGACACTCCCTTCAGGAAACCAATTAACGTTACACCGCAAGGGTAACCAACTAAAGTTGCAACTCTTGCACCGACAGCTACTAATTGACAAGGCATAAAAACGGCAAAGAAACGAAGGACTATGTAAACCACCGCCAACACAGTATTCTTAGGGCAAATAAAGTTAGGGCTATTTCCGACGAACATTAAGTATAAAGGATCTTTGTTGAAGATTACTAAACCTATGGGAACCAATACTGAAAATATAGTATACGCAACAATAATAACAACCAAATGCATTCCCACATGGTCAAAATCGCTTGCACTTCGTAAGCACTTTCCAAGTTCTACAAAAATCAAAATATTACATATCACAACCAGACAATAATTTTTGCAAAATAATATTTTTGCGAATTACCTGAGATAAATAGTTTCCACGGGTTATTAATAACACGACTGCGTCTAACGTAATTGATGTAAGTCCGTTCAGAAACTGAGATCCAATTCAGCAGCGGTATTAGCTGGTCGGATTTCATGTAGAGAATAATGTTGTTTGTAAGTGTGAAGAATACAATTTGTTTTAGTATCAAGAACATTAGCATATCCAAAAAGCTGTACAAATTAGGATTAAATATGCTTCTGGCAAGAAGAACTGTGTACCAAGGTAATATAATGTATACAAATGGAAAAAAGTGAAGCAGAAAAGATTTGAATAATTGTTTTTTCTTATGGTGTTGACTGTTTTGAGTCTCCCATTTTCCACAGTTTGGATTCCAAGTGTAAAAATATGGAATTCTACTGTATTGAGTTATTTTTTCGTGTAATTCACAAGCTAAAATTGTCAGTGGTGAGGGCATTTTGATACAAAGATTTTTAAAATTGCAAGCTACCACAAAGTCTATAGGTTGGCAAGAGATGACTCAATATGTGCTCCCAAAAATGGTTTTATAAAAGTAATATCCAGTTACAATATCAGTAATTTAATTTTATATGAGAACATGGAAAAACAATTTATTTTAGGAGGATATTTTCGGTAGTATTTCAGACAGTTATAAATTACGTATGAATATTTTAACGGAAATTGCTTCCTGAAAGCTTTCCTAAATGGGTTTTAAAATTTGTTGAGTTGACGTTAAAAAGAGTTTAAGTCATTATTTTAGTGGCATAATTTCCACGTGTTATTTTGAAACAAAAATTGATTAATAAAAGCAATTGACTTTATACAAATGGATCTCAAATTTGTTCATTTGCGTTTTTATTATTATCGTAAACTACTCAAATTAGATTTTACACAGTAACCGATTGGTGTTTTTTATTAAGTGAGTATTGGTAGAGATGAATTAGGTTTTTATTTTAAACAAGTATGTCGTTTTAACCACAACGTGTTTACAACCAGGATTTATAGAGCAGCCATCGGCCTACACACTATATTACTCGATCTATTTTTCGGTTTTCTAAAATTGAAAATTTAATATAGGTATAAAAGCTGAAAAACATTACGTGACATTAAATAAAAGTCATAAAAATAGAATGGTTGGAAAAATGGAAAAGTAACGTAAGACTGAACTGACTGAATGCTTAACATGTAAATGTATTTAAATTTAAATTTAGCTTTAAATTAAAAGAGGCTCTATTGCCTGCTAGTATCTATTAGATACCATTTACTTGATATGCATGAAGAAATTGGTTACAAAAAATATGAAGATAACATTTTTCAGATAGCTTAATTGTTTTAATTCAAACTTCAAATCTTAACACTAATGCAAACGTACCAAACACATCAATCTGAAATGCGCATATTTTTTAATTGATCTTGAGCAAATGTATAAAATATAATTGTTCCCATAAATATATAACGGAACGACGATTTCGTTGTTCCAAAACGTTATGAGTTTTTTGGTTTAACCATTAATGTTTTATTTCCTTATGAATTAAACTGCAAAGTTCATGATAAAAATCATTAATTTCCTATCATTAATATTTTGTAGCATAAATATTACAATATTACATCATTGTAGCATGTATTCAATAGATTTTAAACGTCCTTCAAATATCAGGTATGAAGTTACTGTTTTGTCAAATATATGAAAACAGTAATTAGTTTTCATGGACTTCGTAAGTTTACAAAAACAACCAGAATATAATGATATTGGTCTCATAGCTGCAAGTCTTTTGCGCTCATATTTGGCGTAAAATCTAGTAATTTTCTTTGACTCTTGCATATCATTAAGTTGTTTTGACCAAATATCACCAATCACATGCTTACTTGTTTCGTGAATATTAGCGGCTAAAGTTAAAGCTACATTTATTAAGTAATACGTGGCAGGTGCCATTGTCCCTATCGACATATATATCAAGAGTGGAAATATTCTCCATCCAATTAATAAAAATATGTTATTAAATATACACATAATTGTTCCAGCAAAGAGCAGGTT
>JAQIXX010006438.1:0-12211 GCA_034700605.1 Willowsia nigromaculata
TTCAGACCCTTCACGATTTCAAATATTGTGTCATGCAAGAGGGAGTTCGCAAGACCGCTCAATAGTTCGTGGTTGATACGCTGCTGATATTTACTGTAAATTGAGAAAAAACCGGTTCATTCATCTCTTTCATTTAAGTTTAACATCAAGCAGTTATCGAAATACGAAAAATAAGTATTTCCGGCATAATTACTATTACTATTGTTGAATGTGTCATTCAAATAATAAAGTATTGACCACCCTCAGGTGAATGACCTTTGACTGAATGATTAGTTATATGACATGAATCGAATAGATGATGGATGATACAAGTCGTAATTTACGTATATCGCAGTTAGTGAAATTTGGTGTTGAATCAAACATTTTGACCAAACGAGAGAAAGAAACAAAATATTGAAAAATATTTTTTATCAACCGCTTGGTTTGTTAGGTTTGAGCTTTAACTTTTCCACATTAAGTACTCAATGCTAGTTACGGTTCTCAAGTCATAAATCGCTAACTGTGACACAGCACCAGTCTCATGAAATGGTGAAATATTTATTATGCAAAATATTTATACAAATTTATTTGTTCACATAACCTATAAAGCATATTATCGGGTGGCGAGTATTCCAAATTATGATTGTCAGAATTGTCACATTCACATTATCAGGTTTTTAGTAGATTGGAGTTTACATGCTTTAAAATGCCAGCCTTTCGAGTATAATATCAGCCTAAGGGGATGACATTCCCACATTTGCTTGTCTATGACTTTGATGGAATTTCCGTTTCCACCACTTATGACAAAAAGTACCCGAGTCAACATAATCCCAGGGTAGTGAAACGACATGCCGGAACGAGTAACGTATTAACATAACAAGTTGTCTGAATTGGAATCACATTGTCGTCGAGTGAAAATGATGATAATAAAATTGGGATTTGAGGAGAAAGTTGCAGTCACCAGCGATGAGACATACATAATACGACATGACAAGTCAACTTGGTGAAAGGTGAAAGTGGGCCACCTCACCAAGGGAAAAGTAGAGATTATAGGGAAATCCTTGCATGCATCCTGATTTCTCTGATCAAAGCAAATACCTAAGGATAAGGGCAATAGGAGGAGAAAGCTATAAGCCGAAATCAAATCATCATTATAATATCATTTCATAATATTCGCACTTCAAACAAGCTGGGATTCGAATATGCCAACTTTAATTTCCAAACTTGAAATGCTAGAAACATCATATTCCAATTTCTGCTTTCCCTACGAATATATTGAATCATATATTTGTATGAAATAAAATTCGCAGAATTGGAAAATGGATTGATGCATGAATATTTTCCTTCAACTTTCTCATCCCGTTGTCAAATAAAATGTGTCATATTTTGTGCTTCCATTACGGAGATGTAAAATCTCTTTATGACTTACAAATATGCATCCATTCACGAATGTAGAAGTAATAGTTGATTTTGTGATGTGTTATATCATAATTTTATGTGAATCCTTTCTATAAATGCATTTTTCATCTGTGTTCTGTGCCATCATTATCCCTCGAATCTCACACATATATGAGCACTGAAATAAATACGAATGTTATCCAGTTGGATTTAATATCACAATTTGATGTCAAAAGCAGACAACAGAATATGATTTGCAACACGTGTGAATACATTATAATATACTTGATGGCCATATTGCCAGAGATCATGTAAACAAAATGACTTTCTCTTTATTCAAAATCTGACATTTTGTGAGTGACAAAGTATCAAATCAAATCAATTCTTCACTTTTTATTCAGCTTAACAAAAACTTATTCTTTACGGTTTTATTACAAGAGCAACAGAAATATATGGAACTAAAAGAATCTTGAAGGTACGAAGTCAAAGTGAGGGGGAAAGTAATTTCCCTGAATCAGAAATTCTGATTGTCAGTCTGTCAGTGAGCATTTGAATGATAGGTTATGGTAACTTGTGTTATTTCTAAAGTTCTCAGATAGAATTGGTATATTTTATCAACGGTAAAATGGGGGTAAACACATTTTACTCCATCCTCCATCCATGATGGTAATTCTGTTCGATTTCCAATTCCATTAAAAATCTTATTTTTATTTCCACAATGTCAACCGTAAACAGAACAGTTATCTCATTCAATAAGCAGTGTATCGATCAACCCATCACTAGCATCATTTGATGCAATTCTTCATCCAGAGAAAGGTTAATCGCTCTCAAGCTCAAGTCACATTTCACAAACAATTTGTGTAGTAGGCAGGCATATAAAAAGCGTCATTTCATTTCCTAAATTTTTTGTGTACTTCTTTCATATAAAGTGTATCACAACTGACAATATAGGTAGAAAAAGCAATTGTAGTTTTATTTGTTGGAAGTGAAAGCTGAATACGATATAATGACATGACTTTCCCCGCTTTCATTTCTCTACTTGATCGGTTCTCATCTGCTTCCCTTCCGTCCTTCAACTCAACTCCAATTCAATTTTGCTTTTTATTGCTCGAATCCAATTCAAATACCAACATTTCTCTCATTTTATAGCCCTTTCATGCATCTTGTTTATCCACTTTTGCAAATAAAGTTGTTTGGATCATCGGAGTAATGACGGGGAACCACTTTTCCTCTTTCAGTTTGTATTCCAATATGCATTTAAAGGTAAATCCCAACAAATTATCTTGCGTGATGAAGGTATGATGTTTTATGTCACCAAACACCACTAGACTTCCTCTCTTTGAAATTCAAAAGCCCACGTCATTGCAAAGATTTCCCTATCATTATTTATTCCTCCGCATCTTTGGTATGAATCACGTTGATTCTACATATGTCACGTATCGGAAGCGAATCCATTATTATCAGTCCATACATACATCCATATACATCTCACGTCTCGGGGAGTGAGAAACGAACCAAATCACGTCATCCGGATTTGAATGTGAAAAGGAAAAGAGAGAGACGAGTATATAGTTTTTCTATTTTAGTGCAGCCAACCACGCTCGACGTCCTAATTGGTTTGCATATTAATGTAATCAGGTATGCAAAAACCGAGCATTCACAGGAAATGGGACAGGGACATAATGAATAGAACGTATGCTTCATGACCATGGGTAATATTATGTATGTATTTTTTAAAATGCACACACGTTTGCTATTATTTTTGTTTAATTAACAAGCTGCATAATAGGGTGAAATCACGTAGTGTGGGATATATTAAAATTGCGTCCATCACAAACAAAGTCGAAATCGGAAGTTGGATAAGCAGGATTTTTATAAGCAATCCGTAACGTTAAACCTATGTGTAATAAAATTGTATTTTGTTGATTCAAATTTGTGTTTTACATGTTTTCGTAAAAAAGCGATCCAAATCTTGTCTCATTTCCTATAATAACCCATAATGTAATAACATGGTTTAGTGAGGAAAACTTAAGCTACTTAAACTTTTAATGAATGGCTGCTAATGAATGAATCATGTAAAATTTGTTGATGTTCCTGAGAAATTGCACAATTAAATGACTTAATGATGTACAGACTGCTTTGCACGATCGATAAGACCGAATCGAGTAAAGTAATAACCGATTCCATTTTAGGGCCAACACTATAGTATCGTCAAGAAAAGAGATGTTAAGCTCAAAACTAAGCACAATCAAGAATGTGTTGGTAATTTAATCGGTTAAAAATCCATTTTGTAATCAGTTCATATGTTATACATTTTATACATTATCAATCATTTATCATAGATTTATCTACATAGCATTAACCAACCAGAGAGAAAGTATAATTCAGCTTTGCTGCTCGTTAAGAGTAGCGTTTGTTGTGTGTTTTCCATAAATCAAAATGAAAATTTGCCACGACTTTAGGGTATAAACATACCTTTGCAGTTTGCATCAGTAAGTAAAATCCATTGCCCAGCTTGTCTGCTTTTTCATAAAAAAACTATAATGGAAAGTTTTTGGAACAATGATGACTAACAAAGAACTCGAAAGAAATAAGTTTTCTTTATAGCTAATGCCGAAAGCACAGTTTGCAGTATGAGTCAAAATTAGAATAGAATTTTTAAAAGGGTTTGGCAAACATATCATTTTGATCATGTCATAGGTTAAGTAACACAACACAGAAGTAAAATTTGTACAAGAGTTGTTTTAGCTGGATTACAAATTGTAAGTTTGTAAATATTTTGAATCAGTGAGTGAGTACTCCACATGTTACGCATTTATGAGCGTATGACTGTTATGGTGGTGCATTTTGCAGACATACTGCAATATACTTTGAGTATAAAGTTCAAAGTGCTTATAGGTTCTTCCATAATTTAGTTGAAGCAGTCTCTTCGGGGAGTGGTTTGTACTACAGGACTCACTTAAAATCATATAAATAATCAATTTGTGTTTTGCCTTCTATAGTACATGGTACTCTTTCCATATAAAAAATCCCTACACTATTGCGATAGTCGATAGAGCAAGAAGGTACATACAATAGGTATATATTTTTAACAAACAGGAAAACATCGTGTGTAAACTCAGGTAATCATATTTACTTTCACCGTCTTCAAGTAAGCTAGTAGATTAAACTAAACTCAAATTGTGGGATAAATTGTTTATCTACAGTGTAATATTACTTAAAGTAAATACAGTTGAGACTCTTTGGTGAAACGCTACATAGTTTACATAAAATATATTTACTAAAACTTGCAATTTCCTGAAGCTTATTTGTATTTTCGGTTCATTTCTCTCTGTATCCCATGTATGTTTCCTTTCCTCATATTGTTTGCCTATCTTCTGCTTAAAAGAGTCATGAGTCAACCCTTTTTTTACATATCAAATAGCCCCAAGTTTGAAGTCATTGCCACAACCCCATCACCATTTACAGGACTGCCATTACCACTACTGCTACTTGGATTTCCACAACCGCAGTAACCATTTCCATTATTATTTACAACGTTTGCCGTTTTCGTTGAATAAATTCCTCCCGGTGGAAAATTGCTTTCCACATTATTATTCCATCCTCCGTTATTATTACCACTACCACTTGTCGACATCACATTGAACATTGAATCTGACGGGGAAGGAGTAACATTACTCCTGCTACCACCTCCACCACCATTTCCAGTACCACCACTCGAGTCATTCAGGGCATTTTGTTGACTAGCTGCAACACTCGCAAACCCCAATTGCCCCTCCGCAATGAAATTTGTGGATCCGGCTTTCAATTTGATTGTAGGACAAGAGAGAAAGTATTGAGTGAACCACTCGCTCCGCTGGAATACCTCATTCTGCTGAAGTTGTTCCTTTACCTGGACGGATGTGATGTAGACTTCCGCACAACATCCAAACACAACAAATACAATAAAGATCCCATCAAAGACCATATATGCGATGAATAGCCTGCTCGAAGTCCACGTCCAACTGCTTGGCACAAAATAGAAGGAGCTCGTCATAGTCGCGATGAAGCGTACGTAAAGATACAAGGCAACCGATTGAAGGAGAGATGACAAGAGGAGAAAAATGGCGAAAATTGGGTTTCCGTGAACTTCGTTGAAGAGACTAGTGAGCAATTGGATTTCTCGGTAGATTAGAGACTCTTGGATTTTCTCTTTTGTGATCCGCAGTAACTTCCCTCGGGTCATGATGCTGATGGCAGAAAGATAGAAAGGAAAAGAAGAGACATAAAAAATGGACAATTTTTCTCGCTAAATCAAAATTAGATTGGGTTTCAATTTTGCGGCCATTATTTTCTTGGTGAAAATATCATTTTTAGTTATGTCCTTGCCTACCTTGCATACAAGTTCAAAGCAGAGCGTATTCCGTAACAGCCAATGAGGATCTGTCCACACGTCCAAAATCCTCGAATGTTCACAACTATGTACCAAATGATAAGGTTTATCAGTGCGGTAATAGTCCAGGTGATGAACCTCTGCACCATTTGATTTCCAGTAATGATAGTAATTCCAGAAAGGGATGATGACGTAGCCGCAGTTGCGGACGATGATGAGCTTAAATCCAAATCATTACCACCAACACCACCAGCACCTCCAACACCGTTACCTCCATCTCCGACGCTATCTCCGCCACCAACAAAGGAAGAAGATGATGGAGCCAGGAATTCAATCATGTTCAAAGGCGAGCTATTCTCAGAGACGGTGATCAGCACGGTGATGAGAATCGGGCCAATGTTGTTAAATAAGCGAACCACAAGGCAAAAGTACTTTGTCAGTTTTCCTTTCCAGTCCATTGGCAGTCTTAATCGTCCTATATATTTTCAAACATCAATAAGAAAGTCTTTAAATTACCCATTTATTTCCACAAAAGGTCAAATGTGGTCTTCTGTCTGTCAAAATAGGAATACGAACCTGTGTATTTTTGCTCAAATGCAATCATTCCATTGAAGAAGGCAACGAGGGCCTGAGCTGATTTCATGTTTCGGCCATGCATGAAAGCAACCAGAAATAGGAGAAAGGCACAAGACAGCCGCTGAATACGATTATAGGATTTCTCCATACTACCACATGAGTCCTCCCCTCCACCACCATTATTTGCCACATGAGAATTGGAATGCTGATGTCGATTGTGCCAGTCATGTACAATCAGACAGAGCCCCAATTGTAGAGTTATCACTGTTCCAATACAAGTGATTGCAGACTTTTTCACTTTGAACTGACCTTCAGTTTGTTCCCATATAATGGGCGCTATTCCAAAGAAGGAGTAGCTGGAAAGCTGACTGATCAGCTCGGGAAGAATTCCGTGAGCAATTAGCATACTTTTATCGTTATTCTCAGTGGAAGAGAAAACGTGGAATCAATGAATCTTCAAGAATTATATATTTTTGTGGAAAAAAATCAGGTAATTTAAATGAGTATTTTGATTTTACTGTGGAGCCATGAAGTTTCAGAGAAACTGGAAAGTGATTTCCATTATAACAGCCACGATGGCTTTTGGCAAACTGAAAGTGTATGAAAGCGTAAAAACGTAAAAGAAGCTATCGGATTGCAGCCATAATAAAATAAATTAACACCACACGTCATTTATCACTAAAAAGGAAACAGTTATTTATGGACACCTACAAACAACAAAACCTTACTACTCCATACAACGTGAACTAAATGCTCTCTGGAGTAACACATCATAGCCTATATAGCCTTGACCAAAATTTTATAGCCTTTTTCGATATAAATGAAGCATCAGGTAAAAGCACACACACACACACGTACACTTCCACGTAAGCGTAGCATAAAGACAAAAACGTGGTGCTGTCACTTTGTTTTTCAAGGGTTCTTAGGGGAAAAGCATAGAAGTGTTTTAACATTTTTGTATTTTTAAGTTGTCCGACTATCTTTCACTTCTACAGTTTTTGTATTTGATATTATTGTGGACATTGACATTTGTACGAACGCTGTGGCATGGACATGTCCATCAAAGCGCACGTTTATCGTGGAGGGATGACTCGCCTACGCATTTATGGCATAATACGGACAAACAGTGAATGTCGTGCTTTCACTGGCTTTCTCTGTAACTTCCTAGTTTCATAATGAAATTATTATGTGTATAGAACGGCATGTGGTCATGACATGATATCTATACCACCTACCATATCATTGTGTACTCCGACTTTAGACTGACAGGGCACAAAACAAAGGTTCGACATTTATTGTCTTCCTAAGCATTTGCACGTACGTTTTGTATTTTTATATATAGGTACAGGTTTGCGGGTCCATTATACAATGTGTATCTCTGCATGTTCACGTATTATTTTCGTGGATTTTGGAATAATTTTCTTTCATGTATTGATTGCTTTTTAACCCAAATATGCCGCAGCAACTGCTAAATTAATTTTGCAGGCTTTGCACAAGATTTGTTATATAAAATGAGTTTATTTATCAGTGAGTTAGCTACTAGATGTCCTTTCTAAGATATAATGTGAATTTAGTTTTGTATTCTTTAATTGGATGATTTACCCATTATATATGCACAATGCACTTCATTTTTTTAAAGAAAATGTTTCAATCCTTTCCACATTGGCAAGGATGTAACATTTGTTAATGTGGAAAAGATGCACAAACATAATACATTTTTTATACAAGAATTTAAGAATATGAAATGTAATATGTAATAATTGTTAAGTTTTTAATAATTCATTGAACTGGCTAATGCAAAACTAAAAATGCTAGCTTAATGAATTCATTGTACTAGAAATAACTTAATTACTCATGAATGATTTTGTTAAATCAGAATTTGGTACGGTGGAACGTATTCAATTTAATTCAAAGTTGTTTACACTCATTTGCTGTGTTTTGTTTGAAGTTTTGTCATTTATTCCTTCTGAAGGGCTTTCAAGATTAGAATTCAGAAGCCCAGCCAGTTCATAAAATTGTTTACTTCTCGCTCTCCGTCATACATTCGGAAGTTTTCTTTGCATATTATATCGCATATTCATAATTTATTACTTTGGTTGAATTACGCTTTTGTATTTTGGGGAGTGAAAGGTACTGTAATATATAACATTCGACGACGATGATTCATACAAATTCGGGATATACATACGCACAATAGACAATTTTAGGGAGAACTGAAAACCCTTGCTCATTGGGGTTACTAGCTTCTTTAACACAAGTACCTATGCTAACTGCTATGAGTGCAACGTGCAACCTTTTAAAAAGTTATTATTATTCCCAGGCGTAAGTCTATGCAAAACTAAATAATAAGAGTTATCCGTTCATAAGAATGTGTGTAAGCAAGTTATATGTGTCTTCCGTTGCCCCGATTATGTCACTCCCTACTAACTAGGGAACCCCTGATCATATTTAATAATCATATGGAGTATAATTTAAAGCATAACTTTGCTAAATACTCATGCACCTCGATCACCATCTCACGAATCTTTTTGACTAACGCTATTATGAGGTTACATGTATATCCGGATTGACTGAAACTTTGCTATATAAATGAATGGTCTTCATTGTATGGAGTTCATGCAAGGAACAAAAGTTATGCGTAGTTTGAGGTTTGAAGCCAATTAAATGCAGTAGAGGTAAGATATTCACACTTTCACACAGGAGCAGGAAACAAAGAAATTAAATTTTAAACATATTCAACCACAGTCTCCCATAAAGATGATATTCTGCTCTTGTTACTTATATCTCCATGTATTTATGTGTACGATATAGGATATTATTTCTACACTAATTTATGCGCAAAATCTAAACTAAATACAGTTAAATATTTTAGATCGTTGATAAAAAGAAATGTAATTTTTATTGTATACAAAGTTCTTTTGAGATTAGATTTATCACAATTTAACAACCGGAATTTAACAAGCTTCTATTTACATGATTTTACACATACAACCTCGGTTCGGGAACTAGAACACTGCTGTCAACTGTACAATGCATAATTTCGATTCGATTAATAAAAATTCATACATTCATCCATTTTTTTATCGCTCCGACTTTTTACTCGGAAGTACTATTGTTATATAAAAAATCCTAATATCTGCCGTGCCTACCAAATCACACTAAGAATTTCTTTTATTTGCGAGTTTAAAACTTATGTATCAGTGTAATAATACTATATATTATCAATCATGATCATTATCGCTTCGTTAAGCACTTAAAATCTATAAGTTCAACACATCAACACTTACTTCATAAAAAATTATTCTATGAAACTTTATGTACCATGTAACAGATTTCGCTTATTATCATAAAACGATGAATTACTTCACATTTCACTGATCTTTTAATTCCGAGCACAGAGCTCCCTCTATGGCTTCGTCCAAATCTTCCAAGTTCATACCTTTCCTGAGGCTGGCTTCCTGTTTTAAAATTATATCAAGTTTAGATAAATTGCAAAACATACATGTTATCCATTACTTACATGGAAAAATATTAATTCTAATACCAACCATTTCTCGGAGAGCTTGCTGTCCGGCAATTTGAAGTCGTCTCTTGTCCTCTTCAATTCTGTCTTGCTTTATGATCTGCAACTCATTTTGTATTCCTATCCATTCTTTCACCAAAATGTCGTCTTTATTGTTTTTCACACGAACTGTTGGATGTCCATTTTCTATCACTATTTTGTACAGTTCAGAAACTAATTGGTCATCTTGATTTTTCTTGTTCACAGAGTCGTCCAGTGATGTCAGCAAAAACGACTGATGACCTCTGGAATCATGAAATCCACATTAAAACGCAATATAAAAACATTTGTCAACAGACATAAATTGAAAGCTAAATAACTGTGTTTTTATTATGTAATTTCTATTTTACCTAACGGATCTGCGGTAATTTTCCTTTGATAAGCTCTTTTTTAAATTTCGCACATGGTTCCCATACACTGATGATTCAGCCAAACGTTTGTGTTGATTTTCAATCTCATTTATGGTAAATTGTGCATTTAAGTTTACTGTTCCCCCAACTGAAGAGGATGGTGGCAGGCAGCGCAAAAACCGTTTCTGTGACCAATTCATAGAGTTGCAATTTCTATCCCTAACGAATGTCCCATACGATTCCAACGAAGAAGCCGAAACACTCCCACTATTTGGAGGTGTTACACTTCGGAGCATTCTCACTCCAGTTACAGGGTACTTCAATGCTCCAATCATTTTTCAATATTTTCTCAAGACCAAAACGCAGATATTCTAAGAAAGAATGAAAAACAAAAGTAAAAAATTCAATTATTAACTTTTAGTATATTGATGGTGCAAAAGAGCACAATTCAGTTATAAAAATTGCAAGCGGCAGCATTACAAATGGACAAACAAACAGCGATATATTAGCAACGATGATAACCTGTAATATGTGCTCACCTATCCTCTAATGGTTAAAGACGAACGTTTTCAAGTCCAAATGACATGCAAGGTAATTCCAATTAATAATAACAATTATCACTGCTACTGCTAATAATACATACAACAGGCAACTTTGCTTCTTTCCTTGGATCACAAAGAAATAATTGGCATAAGCCTGTTTTTACACAGCAATCTCAACAACTCAACAACTGGCAGCGATAATTGCACCGCTTTTAAATTACATGGATTATAATGACTGACTGTCTATGAGACAATTGATAATGCGATGATTAAGATTAAGACAATGTTTGTATTTATAGTTTGACATTCGTGAATTATATTCACTTTTGTTTATATGTGTTTTGTTGAAAACTTTCACTTCTAACGATTAATGACAGGGATTTTGAATTCAAACTTTGCCCGTAAACCTAATAAACTACAATTAGCAAAAATAAATGATTAAAACGATAAAACTTCTTCTTGAATGCTTTGCTGCTTGTTGCACTCTGGACTCAGCAGCCCTTTCAAAACATCTGATGCTCACAACAAGGAACTCGAGGAAAGAAAGAAGCGCTCTACGCTGCTTGCTGAGCGCTGAGGATGTCTTTTGTATCTGTGCACTTGTTTCAGGTGTTTCTCACTTTCGGCTTTCTCAACATTTTTCATGTTATTTCTTCACAAAGCTATTTCGATCTATTCCAACAAAAAGAGTAGTTGTGATTTGCGATAAGACCTAATAATGATGGAATGACACGGAACGTGGAACTGGTGTGATCTGTATTGCTCTCTAAAGTCCAAACTAACTATAATATCGATGTAAGCTTTCATGCAGAGTGCAGTAGATCTTTTGTGTAGCTCTTTTTTATGAAAAGAGTTGCTGCAATTTGCATTCTGGATTCTTGACTGAGATTATATTATCTGTAGCAGCATATCCGTGTGTGTAATAATTTTTTGGTAGTTGCCAAACTCTTTGAAACTGAGCATGTGAAGTTGTTGCGCTTGGGTCGTGATCGGAGGTTGATCGCGACTCCACGACCAGTTGGACTATATCACACCACCACACACAGCCGACAACTACTCACACTTGGCTGGATCATGATAATGACGACGAGCGCTGATCATGTTTTGTTCATATGCCATTGCCATTAATGTTTTTCATGAATTATAATATAATGTGGCTGATGTAGCACAAGCAAAGCGCATTATACCACCACAACGAAGAACGGGGTGGTAATATTCTGCCAGCATGAGCATGCATCATTTTCACAATTGAAAATTGAAATGAAATTAAGGCAGTGGTAAAAAGTGGAGTGTTCGAAAAGCAGTTGCTTGTGTGCATTTAAAATGTTCGTGAATGCACTCTGATTTCCGGGGGTCATAACTTTTGAACCAGTCACTCTAAAGCTTTGATTTTTTCTTGAAAAGCTACTACATGAGCATGAGAAGGACTACC
>JAQIXX010006439.1:0-12210 GCA_034700605.1 Willowsia nigromaculata
CAGAGCAGGGTATTTCAGCTCGCGGGAGATTTAAAAATTCAGTTTGAGGTTTTTTAAACTATAAGGGACTGTATAAACGCTTCATAATTTTCCATACATGTGCATCCGCTTCATTACTCGTCAATATGTATTAGAAAGCATTATCGTTCCTAAAAAGTCTCTGTTACCAAATGTGCAATTTAAGTTGCCCAAATCTCCATACTCTGAAAATAGGTCCAAATCTAATACTCATAGACTTAATCCATAACAGGAAATCTGAAAGTGTTTTATTTGGACACATTCAGTGTTAAGTTTGAAATACAAGGAATGTTGTGAACTGGTTGATCGGAGTAAAAACTCGTACCTTCATCTGGTGCTAATACCACAAACTCTGTAAAAGTCAAGGAAACCAGGCTTGGGTAATCACCCCAATTTTGTTAAGTGATTGGTGATTGTGATTAAATGAAATTTATATTTTTAATAGTGATTAGTGATTGGTGATTACCATCAATGACAATCCCGGGTGATTGAGTGATTAAATGGTAAATGAAAATGCAAGTGGGATTAGGATTAGTGATTGAGTTAAATTACAGATTATGTAGTTTGGTAATGTATTAACAACAAATACAATGTTTTAAAATTATATCACAGCTAGTTACTTTCACAGTATATCACAAATCGGTACTATATATTATTATTCAATTTCCTTTCATATAGTGTTGACTATTCTAATTTTCTGCACATAATTTATACTTTTAATCTTCATCTCTATGATTATGTACTTGTTTGCGGAGACAGATGGACCCTTAAAGAAATGCAAATGGGAAAGAGGGACATTTTGTAATTACTATAAAGATGAGTAAATATTTGCAATGTTTGTGTAGAAGGAAGCTGAGCTAAGAAAAAAATTGACAATGCATCCACCAAAAGAAAAACGAAAAAAATTTATAATCTTCGTCCTACTGATAAGTCTTAGAGTGATTGAAAAGGTGATTAAGCAGTGACTAAAGGTTGCTGGTTTTGGGATTAGTGATTGTGATTAAATGTGAAAAATCTGAAGTGGGATTAGTGATTAAGTCATTAACTTAATCACCAATCCCATGTTTAGGATTGGTGATTCTAATCCGTGATTACCCAAGCCTGCAAATAATAACCAGTAACATCTCATTTGTATAATTGCATCATTTCGTGTTTCTGGAATGAGTAAAGTTATTGGATTTACTATTGTTCTCTTTCATTCAGAGCAATCGTGTTGAATTATTTATGAAATTTTGAGATTATGAATAAAGCTATTGATGGTGTTAAAAATATGGACTCAAAACTGGCTGTAACTATACATTCGTACTCATTTTCAATTTGCTGGTCTATGCAGTAGTGTTTATTTTACCATTCCTACTCATATTGATGGCAAAAAAGGTGTGACACAAATGATTTTTTATTAAAATGTTATCTTTAGGTATTTAGTAAGTTTGTAGCTAAGATCTTGTCATCAAACTTGGAAGGCCTTAATTAAAACATTGGCATGTCTCATGATATGAATGGCAAATGCTATTTCCAGGTTAGTTTTATTTACAGGCTTTCAACACAAAATTTCAGGAATTTTGTTCTTCTACAAAATGGTTACTGTTATAAACAAAAGTTCTCGTGATAAATGCTATTATGTTAATTTTTTCACCGGAAATAACTTTTTGAAATCATATTTTATCACTCCATGTGGAAAATTATATAGGTAATAATCCTGTATCAAAAACATGAGGTTGACTTTAAGTATATAGTGCAATGTCAATCTACAGAGCTTTTTAAGGATGTAACCTTTAAACAATGGCAGATTTTTATAGATCCTACGAAATAGGTAAATTTGTGATATTTTTGTACAGCCATTAACTCTGCCAAGCTAAATTTATTTCAACTATACAAAACCTAGTAGCTACCAGATACACTACCAAAAGTCATCTTCTAGTGTAACGACCGCCATGCCATACTTTGAGTGTGTTTCCTCTACAAAACGTTACAAATTACGACGGTACAAAGGCGATAGTTTTATTTGCCTATTTATTGGACACATTTGACATTTCATTTCTTTCACTTTCCCTGGATTGCAGTGTAAGCATAGTAACAACACAATTTGTTTTTGTCACACAGCACACTCCCTTCAGTCTCTTATGTATTGTTGACGTTTCCATTATGAAAGCATCGGTACCACAACGCAAATCGAAAATGTAACATTGGATAGTTGAATGACACCTATAGGCAGTTTTTTTAAAGAGTTTTAGCTTTGTTTTCTTTATTAAAGCATTCATCAACACATTATTATTTCCTGAGGAAGCATACAGTATTACAAAAGCGCGTTGTTTTCCCTTTTAGGCTAAACATGAATGAAACATGAAGGATGAATTAGCTAAGATCGGGAAATAAATAACATTGCAAATGCCAACTATCACGTTTTAATGGGTCTTAAAAAATTACATGAGATTCCTTTCTCCTACGAGAGCTTTGAAAAACAGTGTTTACTTTCTCCATTTTTATTTCACTGATGTATCCAGTTTGGTGGTAAAAATGATTCGATTTTCTGCTTAATCACGCTTCTAGTTTTCAAGATTTCTGTTGTTGCAACCACAACATTTTTGCCATCAGCATCTCTGAACATTTTTAATTGGATTGTGGGTAAGTTTAGAAAGTAAACTCTAGTTGGTTACTTTTATCTTACTTTCAGTTTCTTATGTAAAACATCCTACTTTTTTTACTCCTTTATGCTTCAGACAATTGCCGTTTTTCCGATATGCTTACAATTAAAAAGCTGATTTGTTTGCTCAACCTAAAATAAATTTATTAATAACACTTCTGAAAGCAAACAAGTTTGGTTCGATTGTTGAATATGTTCCAAGTGAATAATACGAAGGAAACGTCATTAGTAATATAAAAAGGAAGGTTGTGAACTTCCGCTTTCACACAATGCTTTCACCTGTTTATGAATTAACCCCAATTTGTCGTTATAACTGAAATACTCGGTGAAATCTTCTGTATTAACTTTGCTTACTACATGTAATGATCGGAAAATCTTAATACATTTATGTGCTTATTTATATGAACTAGCTCAGTGATGCATGTGTTCCACCTTATATAATTACTATTATGTAAAAACTCAATATGGGATGGAACAAATTATATGTACTTATGGTTATTTACCTTCCAAAATGGTTAAATGTATGAAATAATAGAGTTTTTCTTTCATTGAGATATGCACTTGAGCTTCCAAAGTTGGTTTAAAGATAGTTTAATAGACGTAGTAGTAGAAATATGATAGTCATTGTGTGGTTTTAAAAGTTCCATTCCATCTGCACAAATTGTATCCAATGTGCTGTAATACAATCAAGTGTATAACTTTGACTTTCTCTTATTGCTGTTTATGCAAGACTACGTTCCAAATACATGATATCGTGTGCACCTTGGTGCAACATACTAAAAAGTAAGCACATACATTCATTCTAAGCATTCATTGCATTCTATTCAACGTGGCAAAATCCCCTTTCAGTTTTGAGGTCTCGTTACCTTTTCAGAGCAAAGGGTTTTTGAAATCCTTAGAGTGAGATAGAGTGTTGAAATAAGAAATAAATTGAGTGACCTTGAAATAGAGTGAGTGGGTGTCAAAACGTACGACAGAAACGGCTAATTACAGGAGATGAGCTTTTTGGTTCGTATGTGCTTGTCAGCATAAATTCTACTCTGCTCCGTAGTGTATGTTTTGCAGATAGTTTTGTTAGAACAAATAGAACTGCTACGCTGAAAACTGAAATATGACATGTTCCTATATTTGATGAACTTCATTCACAAGTTAACTTTGCTGTAATGCTTTTATGAAAAACATACTCTGAAACTACTTTAGTTCAACTAAACAATGAAAATGCTTTCACTAAGCAAACCAAAAATGTCTTCTGTTGATGGAAACCGCAAGTGTGGTAAATGGTGCTGCGAGACTTCACGTTAGTTAGTGTAGAAGGAAATGATGATCTTTATTCACCATATTTGTGACACCTTCTAATTAAAATTATTTTCATGTGGAAGTCCATTAGAGCGACACATGAGAAGTAAACTGTCATCCCTGAAAATAATTTACTACATCATAGGGGGTAATTCTAACAAATATATTAGTATGAGATTAAGGCGTACATTAGATACATTGGTAAATACGGCAGAAAGTAAATCTGTTTCTGATAAATGTTACGTGATGTACTAGTATTACCTGTTACTTTCTTAAGAGCATGTGTACTGCAAGACAAACGCGAAGAAGTGAAGAGATCATGTATCCAAATATCCATCCTGGTAAAACTAATGATTTCATGGTGGTGAAACTATTAATTGGAACAAATGTTGTATTTATTATTGTTTCCCATACGCTAAGTCTAATTAGGACATTGAGAAAACACGAGTTCATGTATCATAATTACAATACTAATTGCCAACACAAGTCTTACTTCGATTAAAACTTAATTTTTCCAGGAGGAATTTTTCCTAAAATATCATCCCAGGAAATAAATGTTTTTCAGCAGTGTATTACAAAGGATAAGCTGTACCTGTATGATGCAGCTATCATTAGTCGTCTAATTTTCGATACCATAAATATCTACGCATTGCAACTACAAATTTCTATAAAATCTGTTTACCATGAAAGTAAAATTGGAACAACATGTAAAATTATGAGTCATGTAATTGTATATGGCTTTAATTAATTTTTTCATCCGGAAATACCTTAAAACTATATCTGATTAACATTTCTAATTTTTATGTGTCAGTCCAGGTTCTATCTAAACCAATCTATAAAATTAACGTTTTACCACAATTACAGGCTTATGTTTGCTCAGATATGTCATAAACAATTTTTTATTGGATTTAAGATAGTGATAATTTATATACGGCAATTTATTTGTTTTAATTTTTAGTCTTTCACATTCGAAATAAATATATGACATAACTATAATGAAACACTGCCTCCTGATCGCGATAAAGACCATTTGCGATCCAGGATATAACTTCTTATTCCATCAATTAGGTCAACGAACGTAAAAAGTATTGATTTCCTGAAACTACTAACATGAATGTCTTCGAATTTCTGACAGGTTTTGTTTGAAAACTAGAGCATTTACAGACCTGTTTACTAAGACTATAATAAAGATAATTGTGTACCTATGTTAAATACTGTTTTTAATCATATTTTCAGGTATTGGTAATAAAATCAATCTAAGCAATTTAATTAGGCTTGAGTACCTAATGAAAACGTTGTGATATTTTAATGTTGTTTTTAGAAAAACCAAGTAAACACATAGTTATTTCAACAGCTAAAATTTAAGTTCGAACGCAATGGATCTTAGATAATTTCTCCACCTTACTTATGTTAATGATAAGATAAATACTTCTATTGCGTGTTGCTTTCATAACATTTACGCTTTGCACGCAGCTCTTATTATACCAGGTGTTTACAAAAACTGTAAAACAAAAACCTTCAATAATTCAATAATAATGGTTTTAGGCACGAGTGACTCCTGGAGTCTCCGTGTTCATGATCAGTGCAATATTCTAACCTTTGTAGGCAAAGCTTTGGTCAAGTTGATGATTGAAAAATTTTCGCATTTTTAAACATTGGAAATGACAGTAAATATTTTAGAATGTTTTGTTCCAAACCGTTTTATGTTGATATTCTAAGGAGCTGTCAACACTTGCATGGCAACTCAGAAACGTGTTTTCAGTTGCTGTGTATGAGTTGAGTGATTAAATTAAATTTTAAAAACAAAAAACACGACGTTTAAGCAAAATTATACCTTTTCATGAACAGCAAGTTTCTAAAACTCGACTCCAGCAAATATCTGAGTTTTTCTTCAACCAAAATACCCTATTTTGAATGTTTATAAGACCACTGAGTCCAAAAAATCTCAACATTTTGTTCGAATACAAATTTAGTTATCCTTTGGTTGACCTTTAAAAGCGTTCTGCCTGCTACAATACCATAATTCGTGCAAATAGATTTCGATAATCCAATAACCTTTTAACTCGAGTCAGTTTTTAAAAACATATGTGTGCATTCAGCTCAGAAAATGTCTACATAAACTGATTACGCACGCAGACGAGAATTAATTTTTTATGTGTTGATTTCACGACTATCATATGATATCTTTTCGAGACATAATTATGCAGCATAAACTATTCATACCATTTTTGCTGCCGATTCTAGTTGAGTAAGTGGATTGAATAAGAGAACTATGCAAAACATAACCAAAAACGACGTAACTTTTATAATAAAAATTATATGAAACTTTCTACGTAAGGCAAAATATAGTAAATTGAACATTATAAATGCAAATTACGATGTTTTCAAGAAATTTCCTACTTCAACTTTAAGATGACAGATGATCGTTTAAATATAGTTATCATGGTTTGTCAAAACATTTGAGCCAGTACAGCTTTGGAAGGAGAATGAGCATTTTGCATCGTTGGTTTCTGTCAAACGAGCACAGGGATATTTCTTAAGGATTTAAAATGCTTTCCCTGCAAATGATACAACGATTTTCCCTATTTTTTGCAGTTTCCTACAATCTCGGCTATTTTCCCTTTGGTTGGGATAAAAAGCGAAGTAGGTTGTTGAACATAAACCCTACCAGCTGGCAGTACAAACTGTGGTTGTTTCATAACTTTATGCTTTTACTTAAAAATATGTATCTTGTGGCTCAAGTATATAATCTGGGGTTTGTTCAAAATAATCTCTCAAAAGTTGTATTTGAAAACTTATTTCTGTTTACTTACACTGCCGGAATGGTTGCAAATTTTCTGTTTTGGAAAAAGAGAAAACAATTTCCATTGCTATTTTGGAGATCTATTGATTTCAGTGCATCTGCCAAAGGTACCATAAATATATTCTTCATTCGAATTTGGCTTGTCAAAATTCAAAATTAACTATCAATCTTACAAAATTAAATAATAAATGTTTTGTTGCTTTCAGAGCGGCTACTTTCATCAAATAAATCACGATATCCCATCGAGGGAGTGGACCCACTGGTTGGCAGGTTTAACAGTGCAATTATGGTCGTTATTGTGTTCACAGTTTGTATCTTTCTTTTGAGCATGACAACGCCAACAATTGAGCCCTTCTTTGCCAACTGGATGTTTCCAAATGCAAATCTATATCCTCCACTAGTGTTGGTACTAGGAGTTTTTGAGGCGCATATTATGGCATTCGCTTGGATAGCCAATACAGTTATTGTACTCCTCTTTTTAAACTACTCGGCTTTAATCAAGTTTTGGTGTGACAACTTACTCGCCAAAGATGAATCAAAAGGCAGGAACAATTTTAAAAAATACTTTAACACATACAGGCAATTACAGCTCATTGAACAACTATTTAATGAGTGTTTTGCACAACAAGCTCAAAACGCGTTCATGTGTGCTTTTCCTAATCAGGTCAGCGTTAACTATGGAACACTCAAACTATACGGAGAGTTACCACTGGTTACGTGGCTGTGTTGTCCGTACTTAACAATAGTTGGTGCATCTAATATATGCGCAATGCAAGATACACTGGCTACGTTTTATGAAAGCTCTGCCGCAGCAATTGATACTTGGAAATATGTTGACCGGTTTGCTGAAAATAAATCTGGTCTGTCAGCAAAAGAGGTCCGTATCATTCGAAGTGTGATTAGATCATGTAATCCTTTAAAAGCCAAGTATGGATCATTTAAAAAGGTGGAAAAGGATCAGGGCATTGAATGGGTAGATTCTATGATAGATATGACAGTTACAGTTCTTCTTTGGAATTGAAAAGCTTTGGGATCATTCCAATTTTGAAAGATTAACAGGCAATTTCTCAGAATTATAAAGCAAACACAATGTAATAGTTGGTGTTTACGGAATTTATAATCTATCACCGGCAAGTCGATCTATAAGGTGTGGAAGATTTTCTGTGTATATGAGCCAAAATAGTTATCCCGGCAATTATTAATTTATTTTTCTTCAGATGATAATATATTTTTCAGATATTATCCAAACATACACAGGAGTACATAGAACATATTTTGTGTAATTGATTGTAGCGTTAATTAATAACAATACATTATTTGCTTCATACATCACAAAAAATGAAATGCGGAAACAGATGTAAACATAATTTTAATCGAGTAAATTAAAAGTTGCTATTAAATATTATAATATTTGAGTACATTTAAGAAAAGTTAAAATGTAAGCCTTATCATATATATTTTTTAATATTACTGCAAACTATCATGAAATACCGATGATAGTTACATACAAATAAAACGAATAAAACTTTCAAAAGCAGCGTAGTTTACAAGTATACATCCCGTATGTTTCATTTGTCAATTTTCATTTGACAGTACTTTTATGAAAGCATTTTGATTGGTGGTTTGCTTAGGGCATAATTGGTTTTGTATTTTCCTAACAAATTTTTTTATATTCCAAGTACTTACCCGATATACCAAGTGTACACACAACATGACAATGCCCTGTGTAAAAATATACAACACGGATATTCCCAAAGGTGACTTAATATCCAGTTTTGTGGGATTCTTAAGTGCTAGCACGGGTTCCAAATCTATATCCTGCCCTATTCGCTTGAGTCTTGCAATCGACTTTAAACGATGTATCTGCTCCAAGAACCCCATTTCTTCTCTTTGGTACACTTGAGTTAGAACTTGCTTTGACAGGTATCCCCAACTTCTCAAGCTCACTTCTAGTCGAATTGTACTCACATCTTGCAAATCAATTGATTTACAAAAGTACTTTTTGTCAACTACCCAAATCCCCTTCCCAATTAAGTTATAAAATCCTTCTCCGTATACATGATGAGCAGACGTCATGTACACAATTTTATTTTCAGTCATTTCCTTCAAAAACGCACGAAATCCATGTCGTTTTTCTGTATCTGCACTGACGCTCCCTTTTATTCCTTCAAGAAAATTCCTGCCACCAAACATCTCTATGAATTTAGAAATTAAGTCCTCAGGTAGGAATTCTGATACAATCGGTAGCGTCCATCCCATCGCTTCACTCAACCCAATTGTGTACCCTTTGCTCATGAGTTTGGCAAAGGTTGGAAACTCAGTTATAGCTGTGTACTCGGACGATATACCACTTTGATACGCCGCAGAAATAATCAGCATTCCAGTTGATATAACTCCAAAAAGAAATTTCTGATGGGGCATTATGGAGTTTCCTCCAAATAATGGCCAAAGTATCATATCTAGGCCACTGAGAATATTTTTGCGGAAATATGAATATCCCACAATAATCACAATTAGGGAAATCCAAACATATTTGTCAAGAGCAGTAATTAGATTGTAGTCAAACTCCGACATTTGTTGCATGGGAATACAGGCAATCATACGCTCATAGGACTGCGTTCGACTAGTGTAAAGATACCCGCGTGTGTTTGCGATTGCGTTTTCAATTCGCTGAATCAAACTTTCCCCAATGACTACCCGAGTAAACCAATAAGTAGTCTGCCCTTCTTCAATAGGAAAATGGCGAATGTCAGGGGTAATGGATACATTTAATAGGGACTGAATTGGGGATAATAAAAGTAATTCCTCCACGAAGCAGTCATCGATAATGTCCATTATACCTTTAAGATTTGTAGAGGTAGTTACTGTTAGACACGCGGGTAGCTCTTTTTCCATTGGAATTCCAGGTATTGACATAGGCCATTCAAGTCGGATGTGTTTCCCATACCCTTTTCCATTGAGTGATGATGCAATTTCTGCTACATGTAAGATGTTTAAACCGCTGTTGTAGATATGAAAACGCTGGTGTGGGCAGAAGTAGCAAAATAAACCTATCTGTGAGCTAGTGCTGTCAAAGAACACGAGCTGAGCATGAAACGCAGTAATATCCCATTTGGTGACAATGGTAGAAAATCCATAAAAAACTGTTTTTGCAGTGCCGGTTTGTACTCTAATGAGAAACATTACTTCGTCTGAGGTTCCATACCCGGAGTTTTGAATTGCGTGAACTGTATCATGAAGGGTTTTTGTTAACAAAACAAATATTGTGGAATAAGAGCTTCGTTTCTTTGCTGAGAATCTGAAATAGGCTTTGGAAAGTGATATGTTATTTTTAAGATCTTTGTTTGTGAACCCAAGAGACAAATTTTGTACGTGATGAAATGTGTAAGTATGAATATATTTGTTGCTCAATTGATAATTTGTACTGTGTTCCAAGTTGTTTGAAGTTACCATATTTATTATAAAATTGGAATTTAAAGTAATTGGTAGTTTTAGACAGAGAAAACTTGAAAAATTAAAATAAAACATTTCATTTTGATTGATGTGGGCTTCATGACATGAGAAAAAGTTATAAAAATAAAATATCCACAGCTGTGGGCATGAACCGTTTGGATTTTTGTTAATATGATTAGCTCTTACGTTAAGAGGTGGTAGGAAATTGGCTTTCATAATTTCAGCACGATCACTCAAGCACGCGCACATATGTAGGCGTATACACTGCGTGGCATACATAAAATATCAAAGTTATACAACCATATTAAGGCCTCACGTCGACACATACAAGACTCTGTGTAAGGATATTGCCAATCTGTGGTTTAAGTATTTAAAAGTTAACATTGTTACAGTCAGTAGATGGATTTTTAGGAGATTTAATGATAAAAAGATCACAGACACAAATTATTCAAATGTGTAAGAACTTTTACTATCATTTAGAAAAATAAACTTTGATTACTAGGGGTGACTACCTACCACTGATTATATGACAAGAAACTGTGCAATGAAAATTTATGTTATATGCGTCTGGTTTATTTCAATTTGATCAATAGTTGCTTCAAAAGTATTAGGAAACGTGCTTATCGTTACGATCACTTAAACTATAATATAAAGCTTAAAATTCTGCAATTGTCCGGTGTATGTAATGGTCATTCATTACCAACCGGTAGTGTAAGCCTTTTACAATTCGCATTAGGCGCAATCTTTCGATTTTAATTCTAATAAAGTGTAGAGAGAATAAACGTAGAAAGATTTTTAACTAGAGCAGTTCAATGTAGCATAAATCTAGCAAATTTCATTTGCAGTAGAAGTTTTACGTTAGTTCCACGAAAAAAGAACACAGCTTGTTGCCTAACCTTTAAAATATTTTAGAAGCCATTTTGCTCTGGTAAACAATTTAAATACATGAAAATAAGGAAGAGATAAGCGCTACAACCCTATGTTCCAGTTGTACTTTCTTCACTTAATTAATTTTTGATGAAGTTCTTGAAATATTAAGTAGCTACATTTTCAGTTGAGTAGTAAACACCTTGTCTGGCAACGTACACGTTGCATAATGCAATACATTTTTACATGTGTGACAAACTTTATCCTCATGTTAAGCGTGGAGTTCATAAACTTATGAGAACTTTAAAAGCTTTTGCTGCTGCCTGTGGCTTGTATTATTGAAATAATTAGAAAATCCATTTATATTGATTTCACAAAAGAAAATATCATTGTTTGAATCTCTTTTGATAAACAAGCTTTTGAGCATATTTGAAAGAGAACACAACAATGTACCTTTGTTGTGTAAAAGCAACAGCTTGTCGAAAGGTTAAATATTCAATAAATTCAGAAAACGAAGTATGACATTGTGACGACCAGACAGTACGTCTATTATTCTTGAAAGCCTCTGTATACTGAATTAAAAAACAGTAGTGCTAGCACATGGATTTTGCACGATTGATCTTCGAAATACAGATGTTTACTGCAGAGATGTTGCTTGTTTTATTGTTTGTAAAGGACAAGTTTATTAGTTTTTATGCAAAAAAAGTTTTTCAACATTGCTTAGAATACGTTGTGTAAAACAACATAAAAATTTTCTAGTGTTTAATCTGGAGTTTAAGTTTCCGATGTCTTATCTTCAGTTGGTTTGACTTTATTGAAATCCCACGATTTTGTTGCGTAGCAAATTTTGCCCAGTATTCACATTCTGTTTCTGTAATCACGCTTATGACAGGTGTTCAGGCATGGCAAAACCCGCGGGTTTTAACAAAAATTAGGTGGGTATGGGTTTTTACGGGTTTTAATGGGAACACGGGTTTTATTGGGTAATATTGGGTTTAATAATTCAATACATGTATTTTTATATATAGCGGTTTTGGCGGGTTTTCTATGGTACCATACGAATGCATGCACTTCTCTTTTTACCCACCTGCCCACACGGAGGCGACCTACGTGGGTCCATTAAATCCCG
>JAQIXX010006440.1:0-12209 GCA_034700605.1 Willowsia nigromaculata
CACTGAATTTCCTTTAGAATAAACAAGTTATCTAAAATATTAGCCATCCGTCGAACCGTTTATCCCTACGTACACATACTTTTATCACGCTTCACATTTTCAGCTGCAATGCAAGTTAAGCAGTCTGAGTTCATGCATTATTTTTGCATATGAAATATCATCCTACATTTTATTTTTATATAAGGTTAGGCTTCCCTATTCCTTATAGCATGTAGTGAACTTATGATATTCTACTCGTTGGTTCAGGACACTGGAGTGCTGCTGAAATTTGTTTGACTCACTGCCTCCATTTCTTCATTGCTGGTAATATAGCGATTACCAACAGCTAATTACTCTTTATAACAACATAATAGTAGGGTGAACTTCTCAAAACCGTTTTGTCAGCTCTCAATCAAAGTGCATGTGCCCAATAGAAGCGTGAGTTGTCTTGATTTTCACAGAACAAACGATAATTCATGGAAGAACAAGATTGATGAAACACAGCAGACGATATGAAAATTGTAGCTGTAAAAGTAGTTAAAGTATATAATTTAATAATTTGGCTCGTCACTACCACAGCCAAATATTCCATAAATTCTCTGGTGGCATTTTCTATGCATATCTTTAAAAAGTCAATATTAATAGAACAATACGCATATCATAGAGTAACTCATGCAACATTAATGTCACTTGACTTGAACTTTGAACCATTTTACATTTGCTGTGCAAAAGTTTCACCTTCCGTGCATAATATTTGCCGAGTCAGTATCCGTACTTTTTCGATTTGAATTTTTTCCCTTGTCGCAAGAAGAAGTCAATAGTGCGCTGTGCTGATACAAGTATTCAAAGCATAGCATCATCAGAAGTGGGCGGAAATATTTGCTCCACCACTGAAGGAAAAAGAAAGAAACGTGAGCTCATCTGTAAACGGTGTCGCACGACCGAGGAAGGAGTATTTCAAGAATATTGGAAAACTGCACAACAATTTACAAGACAAAAGATGTTTTTAACTATAATTTTCCAGTATTTCTTTGAAGAAGATTTTTTTGTTTTAAAGAAACAAAACCCAGTACTCGCAATGAAGTAAAAAAGTGCCTTCATGAGATATGAGCTAATAAAGAATGCAAATTGTTGGACCACGCATTTTGTACTTTTTTTGGAAAGAGGATCGGTAGTAGTCCTACTTGCTGCGGTGATAATAATGGGTCCAACACTTACAAAGTTTTCATACAAAAAATTGCTATCATTAATACCTATAGATAACCTGCCTCTACAACGTGTAATAAATAATAATAACGAGCATGCCCTACCAACGTAAACAATTATAACGGCTCCCATTCTTCTGGTCTGCGTACATAAATGGGCAGAACTCGTAATTTTTCAGAAATGACGGCTGATGACGATATATTACTTCTTTTTTCCACATTTCTGCGTCAATTTTTAGCTGAATTTTTTCTCCCCCTCTGTTCTTACCGTGCCATTTGAAAAAACACGATTGCTTCCTTGTTTTATGCCTAATTTACAAAATTCAACCCTCTCTCATTTCATGAAAAAGATACTGAAAGATTGGAGATATTGAGGAATATATAAATAAACTTCTGGAGTTTTCACACGGATCCAGTAGTGTCAGTGGCATCACGGTCAACAGCAGACAAAAGTTTCCTTGTTGAATTTGCAGACTGACTTCTTCTTGACGGTAGTTTCATCTTTAGAAAAGCTCCCCGAATTCCCTAGACAAAAGGAAGATATTTAAAAAAAGAAACCTGTGGTAGGTCTCGTGTTCCTCGAAATTCTCTCACGTTCAACCAATCTTACTAATTTTTTCGTGTAAACTTGTGAACGCTAATCTTGTGGGAAATATGAATATCGTAAGTTCACTTTCATCATTAAAGAATGCACGTAAAAATCCTTAGATAAGGAAAGATTAACGCTGCCTTAAGTTGGGAATCACATTAATTGGGTGCATTTGTAATTTTCAGTACTGTGTTATCTTCATGTGCACATTTGGTGCTAATAATACAGACACGGAAATGCCTTTGAATAACTCAATGATTTCGGGAGTCGAAAACAAGACTGCGACAACACTGGTTGATGTCGCATCGATGATTTTGCCGGAAAGAGGAGGAAAACCAGTGCCACAAAAGGGAGACATGTAAGGTTTCAGAAAGCATTGATAGCAAAGTTTTTGATGGGTCTGATGGCTAGCGGCTTCTGATGAAGCATCAATTCTATATAAAAAAAATAATCGACCATGTTTTGCAATATAGCGTAATGGAACTTCCAAAGATACATCATCATGATGACAGTCCCACTGGTCCTACAGCGTCAGCATCGTCCGAGTTACTTGACAATAAAAGTGGTGCAGCAACGATTTCTCCAAATTCGCCAGAAACAAGGGTAACTCTATCAGACATCTTACTTCCGCCATCCGCACACGAACGCAACCACGTACATTCAAAGTAAATTTTCCACCATCTCTAATTTAAATTATCATTCACAGAACATGAACTATATTATTATGTATTAAATATTATTTCGGTCAGCAAAAGGTGCTTTTGCATAGGGAGAGTGTAGCAATTTAGGCACGAAAGGTTCCTTTCTGACTTTTGCATTCAAGTTGTATTTCGTTCAGTTTTGTACACGTGCAAGTCTTAAACTCTCGACTGAATAGGTATAGACTTTTTTAATTGATTTTTTACGGTAATAGAATTAAATGGATTAGTAATGATAGTCTGTGTAGAAAACTATTCATTCAAATATCCTAAGGCTACTTGTATATGTCCAGCGAAACAAAAGGACAGATCAGGGACTTTTTAATATTTGCTATCAAGTCCACCAGAATAATAATCTTCCGTGTAATCTGAATCTAATAATTCCTTCTGTAATTTCATTTGATGGAGATAATGATGATGGTAACCACTATAGTAAATGATGTATAATAATTGCTTTGTGATGTGTCATGTGACGATCATCTTGATGACTACTACGTGAGAATTGGACATGAGTTGAATTCATATTTGTTGTTCGCTTCATACTCAAGCTTGAAGGCGCCATGTTAAATAAAAATAAAGATGAATTTGACAAGAGGAAAAATATGACGAGTGGGAACCAACAAGTGTAAAAGTACTTATCAAGGTATGTGTTAATTTTTTTCATAAAATTAAACTTGTAAATCAAAAGTTAAGTGTGACTATATAGCTTCTGTTCTGACTTGGAGCCTACTTTTGATTAAATATCATTTCTACTGTTATTTAACGTTTGCTTTGACTGATGATGATGATTGTATATGATATAATGTTAAATAATAATGACTGCAACACTACAAACGACGCTACAGCGATTACCAAGTAAGAATCAAGGTGGATTAGCTAAAATGTTGATTGGGAGAAAAAGCGAGTTTCCATCATCGGTTCAGCAAATCTTGTTGTCGCTTTTGTGACAACGATGTTGTTGAAGTCGAAACAATGCATAATTTCCACAAACTTGACGCCTTGTCTGTTGGCTTGCCGCCTTTCAACTGCATATCATTTGGTCTTCTTGTCCAGTCCTATATATACTCACTCAAAATAAGATGAATAAACGTACCTTAAAAATAGTATGCATCATCGAATCCTTTAGTTATTTGTAGTGAAAAATAGTCTGCGATAACATATACAAACTGAATAAAGTCATACAAATACCAATGTAGTGTACATTAATTCTTTTTATTTCAAATGATGAATTGATGGTGTTCCAAAAATACAGCTTTACAGCTTGGTTTATGCCTGCTCATGTGACCCTCCACACCTTTGATGTTTGAAGTAATAATATAAGAAGAGATGCGTGACATTTTAGAAGCATCATTATTGCACAACAATGGGCTTATTAATGTAAGAAGCAATTTTTACTTTACCATTCTATTTTGTATGCTTGTCCTTTCAAAAAAGTACAAAAGATCTTGATAATAAGTGACTATATGATTTGCATGGTTAAATGATGATATTTGAGGGTCAAAACGTAAAATCTGATCCATCCGATTGTAAATAGTGCAAAATGTCTTTTTAATCAGTTGAACAATTCAAGTATCAATTTGCCCAAAGCAATGCTCATACACTGGTTTTGGCACAATTATGCCAGTTTGAGTACACAAGTAAACATTTTTACTGCCATATCACATTGTTTGGTTTAATTTTGAGAATTGTCAAATTGACCTGCCAAAAGTGACTGTTTTATTGCTAACGTTTTCTGCGAATGAATACCTTGAGAATAGGAGCAAGATAGGCACTAAACTAAAGTGTGAATCAAGTTTCAATATCAACTCTCAAAACATGTCATATCTTATTACAAATTGCGAAAACAAACATTTTCAGGAACTGTCTTGAAAGAGAATAACTTTGATTTGGGTCACATGGTCAATATCAGTATTATGCAATAAGGCAAGCAATTCTATTGGGATCATTAACGATGTGTTATGACTGACTATGAACACTTGAAGGGCGAGGGTGCAAAATGCTAATAATGATGATGCCAATACGACGAAAGTACCTACACTATTTATAGCGTTTTTATCAAAAGCAGTTTAATGACAATATTATGCGGTGGTGGAGTGGAAATATTTAAAGCGTCTGTCTCTCACTGATCGCCAAATTGTTCATGGACAATGTACGACCAACTTTTGTTTTTGTCATCATTTCCATATTATCTTGAAAGACAATCTTTCTGATGAAACTACAAACTGATAATTACGTATTATGCTGCCTGCATCTTATCCTTTGGTTTTGATGATGACGCTGTTGTCGATAATGTCAATGCTGCGTTTGAAGCCAGTACTGATGCATCAACAATTAAACTCGACCATTTTTTTCATGACCAAGGCATGACAAGAATATGATGTTAAAATGCTTAACCACCACCGCACAAGTTACGTATTATACGATGACCATGCTCATTTGTACTTCATCCACACACCAGGTGATTAGGTGACTATATTAGCGTTTGTGCATTCAATATTACGTTTTGGCATTTATAGCGTATCAAATTGGTGAATATGTTCATTTGTTTGTCACAAAAAGTCTTTCAGACGTTCTCGAACATAATAGAAAGGGTCACAATGCTATGCTACATGCTTATGATGAGTGTTTATAGCTAACGCTGTGTCGACTGTCGACTTTGCACATTACGGCAGTGGTAATAAAAATAGTATCAAACATTATAGTTGTCGTTTTTTACTTGGCAGTTAATTTTAATAATGTCAATCGATCGATCATAATATATGATGATCGTATCTTGTATCACTGACAAAATGAGCCACTCTATGCAAATGTTATATATTCTAGTTGCTCACTGCATCGTTCAACGGATATACGTACTTTGCGTGTGTTTCGCCAGCTTTGTTAAGTGTAAACATTGTCACTGGCCCAGACCAGCGGACTCCTTTCCTAAAAGCTACCCAATAAATCACTCATGTACGAATCTCTAGTCCATTAAACAACGGTAAAGAAAATCGCATCTTGATTCGATTCAAGTCAAGTACCACTACTCCATCATATTATCCATTCCAATTCCATAAGCCGTCATCACCAATGAAATAAATTGGACAAACCATATTTTTTCCAAGTCAAATCCAATCCAAAGTCATAGTCTCCTTCCTTTTTTCCGCTGTTGCTCCCACACTTACGTATTCTTATGTGTAGTCGTAAACAGCTTATTATATTGCAATAACCATCAGAGCAAGCAAGGTCAACGATATATCTATTCAAGCCGAAATATGACATTTAATTTAATGCTTGTAATTGAAGACACCCCTTCTTGGCGAGAAAGGTTACCGAGATCATTTTCCATGTTGTAAGCTCATGTTGCAAAAAAACTAAAGAAGGGCCAGTAAAAACGGTGGTGGTAGTGGCTGCTTTTAAGTGGTTCCTTTTGTGTGAAGAAATGAAGACCTTTGTTGGCCAGCTGTTGCATCAGCCAATTTTATCGGCAGAAGAAGCCCTTCACATTCAGCAGCTCAGCGATTCAATGGGATCAATGCATTCGGAACCATAAATTTCATGATTGAAGGGTATAAGACGACAAGATGGGTGGACGACGACGACCAACGACGATGACCACGATGATGATGATGAAGGAAGTGAAGGTCACTGCTACCTCTCCATTTCCATCAATGGAGAGATGCTCTTTTTCTCAATAATTATTATAGCACGACTTTGGTTTATGCGTAAAATTGTCTGTGACCACTCCACTCTACTTTTTTAAAGATGACTACTTATATATTATTCTGGTTATCATATTATGATGCTTGCTAGCTTGTGCGTCTATTTCATCCATACGATCAAATAGGTTTTGATTGCTAAATCAGTACGAGCGAATGATTCGCTGCGAATCAAATCATTATCAGTGAATGCAGAGGAAATTGTCGTTTCGTTGTGTACTAATATGATGTTGCCAATATTAGAAACAAAGTTACAAGATGTGTATGGCATCTGTTTTACATATTACACTAAGGACACACCGGACAAAGAGGAGGCTGTATAGGGTGGGGATATGCATATGTGATTATTAAAATTGTACTGTTTAGTCAATGAAACTATACTATGATTGTTTAGGAAGAAGAAGGATCTATCATGAATAATTTGTCCTGAGCTTTTAACGAATTATTTGGTATAAAAGGTGTTGCCACCGATGAAGGAAGCATCCAGTACTCATCTTCTCTCGTTCAATTCAATACAATAATCAATCTCTCTTTTGCATTTCCGTCGGAAATCAATCCAAACCAATCTTCATCATGAACGCCGTAAGTTTCCGGAAGGAAATAAATTAAATCTCTAAAAACAAAGTTGCAAGTTTTTAAAAGTGTTGCAGTTACATGTATTACAGCTAATTAACAAGTTTCGTTTCATTCTCAATAGCTCTCTTTCGTTGTTTTCTCCGCCGCCGTCGCTGTTGCCAGCGCTGGACTCCTCGGAGCCCCAGTCGGTGTTGCTTATGGAGGAGTCGGACAGTTGAGCAGCCAAGTAAGATTTCAAGCTCAGTATATTTGTGATTTTGGAATGAAGAACATGAACTAATCATTTATTTTTCGATTAGGCTGGATCCCTCAACTCTGCTTCCCAATCCCTCAGAATCTCCCAATCTGCCCGCCCAGTCGCCGTAAGTTAGACAGACTCAAAGTATAAATTACCTTAAATGTCAGCCGCATTAAAAACTAATCAATCATTAATCATTACAGTATGCTCAGCCAGCCGTCGCCTACGCACAAGCTCCAGTTCTCCGTGCTGCCCCAGTCGCCGTAAGTTTTGAAGAGCTTTTTTTATAACTTTTGAGAGAGCTTTTTAGACAAGCTAGCTGGCATGTAAAAATTACAAGCAGAATTAAGCATGAAATTGACATTTTATATTCTAATCGCGAAAATATAGTATGCCTCCCCAGTCCAATACGCATCCCCAGTTCAATACGCCCACGCTGTAAGGGCAAACTTAAATGTTTGAATGAACTCGACATTTGTACCATTTACTAATGTGATTTCATATCTACTTTCGCAGGTTGCCCCAGCTCCACTTGTCGCCAAGACCGTCGCTGCCCCAGTTTTGGGAAGCCACATCGCTTACGGATACACCCCACTCGCCACCTCCCTCCTCGGTTAAGCAATTTAGCTTATTCTAGTGCAGTCGTATTTATTCTTGTGCGCAGCAATGTGCATCGAAATAAAAACCTAAATTATTGAACCCTACAAAAACATACAATATTTTCAATTTTTCATCTCAATCAAATCATCACCACCTACTTATTTACGTTCATATTAGCATAAACATTATTCAACAAGAATTTCCGCACTTTTAAATAGTTGATTTCCTTCAAATGTGGAAAAAGGAGTAGTGCCTATCATACAATATGCAAAGCGTCATAGAATATCAACAACGCTAGGAATAGTTCAGTCGCTGCGCAGTCTGCTGCATCAGGCATCTGTCTTTATCGGAATCAGGAATTTCAAATGTTGTTTAGCTTATTTTATCTTTTATTTTCCTGCATAACGTTTCTGGGCTTGTTGTGTACTGAGAAATATAATTCGTGTTATGCTATGTTCTCATTAAAAAAACAATTAGGCACAGAGCCGAGCTTGTTTCTTAAAAGTAGAACTGCATTGCGTGAATTTCGATTCTTTGAATGATATTCTATCCACCTGGACTATGGACATAATTGCAAATTTTTACCAATACGTCTCACACAATCTTGTTGCTTGTTTCAGAGTACGTAATAAGCTGGACATGACTCTGGAATAATTAAAACGTGTGCATATATTTATATTGCTTTTGTGCCAATCGATCTTGAAGAGTTCTCCTCACTTCTCTCATGTGTCTCCTCATCAATTCAAATTTGCTTTCATGTGCTACTCTTTTACTTTTATCATCCCTTGCATCAATATTTCCTTTCCCTGACTCATTTTATTACTTGCTTAGAGCATAGAGCTACTTCCAAGTCTACCTTGATCGAACGAAAGCACAAAAACAATGAGTAAAAATGTTTAAATATGCGAATTATGTCACACCCTGAAACATTGAATGATAAAATACACAATGTCAGATTTGAAGAATCAGTGGACAATTGGCGCTGGAAAATTTCATAGACCACGTAAATCTGATAACTCGGAAGTTTGTGCTCGTGAAAACATTGTAATAGGCGAACGCTTAAGCTTTCCAAAATGTTTCATTGTATCAATCATTCTATTTTGGGTGATCATGGAATAAAAATTGTCCTCATTTCATTGAATTGGCAGCACAGGATTTTATCCAGGGGTCCAAATTATATCCATTGACAATAGATCCGAAGCCCTTAAAAAGATCGACTAAGCCAAGAGACAAAAAATGTACATGATTGACCAAAATGTAGTCAAGCAGAGATTGCAATGATAATAATGAGGAAGTGAAGGTCATTGCTACCTCTCCATCAAGAGAGATGCTCTTTTCGTAGCTGTATTATTACAGCACGACTTTTGCTTACGTAAACTGTGTGGCTTATTGATGTGACCACTCCACTCTACTTTTTATAGATTAAATATGTATGCTCACGTATAGAATGCTTGTTGGTTCGTCTATTTTATTAATATAAGATGATTTGATCACTATGATCTGAAGGCGATGAAGAATTCACAGAATGAGAAGCAAGTCGTTCTACAGGAGGAAATCGCAGTTTTGTTTGCGAAATGTGAATCTCAAGTATTGTTGCCATTATTAGACACAGACAACAGCTCAAACGACACAACACGGTCAAATCATCTTTCTAGCGTGAGATGCTTATATAGACCGGATAAAGAGGAGCGGTATAGGGTGGGGACATGAATATGATTAGTAAAAAAATAAGGTACACTGAACGCTGCTTCATCAATGATCACTGATATTGATAATCGTTTATGAAAATGAAGGGACAGCTAATTGAAAGGATGGAATATTCCACATTGTGTTCAATACCCATTTTTTGGTATAAAAGGTACAGCTCACTTCCAAACTAGCATCCAGTACTCATCTTCTCTCTTTCAACACACTTCAACACACACTCTCCTTCCTTCATTTCCGTTAGGAAACCACAAAAACCTATCATCATGAACGCCGTAAGTTTCTGGAATCAAGTTGTTTGAAATTCAATGTGTTTCACCGAAAGTTTCATTTAATCAACTGCATACAAGAGTTTTAGTGTGAATTAGAATACAAATTAACAAGTTTCGTTTCATTCTCAATAGCTCTCTTTCGTTGTTTTCTCCGCCGCCGTCGCTGTTGCCAGCGCTGGACTCCTCGGAGCCCCAGTCGGTGTTGCTTATGGAGGAGTCGGACAGTTGAGCAGCCAAGTAAGATTTCAAGCTCAGTATATTTGTGATTTTGGAATGAAGAACATGAACTAATCATTTATTTTTCGATTAGGCTGGATCCCTCAACTCTGCTTCCCAATCCCTCAGAATCTCCCAATCTGCCCGCCCAGTCGCCGTAAGTTAGACAGACTCAAAGTATAAATTACCTTAAATGTCAGCCGCATTAAAAACTAATCAATCATTAATCATTACAGTATGCTCAGCCAGCCGTCGCCTACGCACAAGCTCCAGTTCTCCGTGCTGCCCCAGTCGCCGTAAGTTTTGAAGAGCTTTTTTTATAACTTTTGAGAGAGCTTTTTAGACAAGCTAGCTGGCATGTAAAAATTACAAGCAGAATTAAGCATGAAATTGACATTTTATATTCTAATCGCGAAAATATAGTATGCCTCCCCAGTCCAATACGCATCCCCAGTTCAATACGCCCACGCTGTAAGGGCAAACTTTAATGTTTGATTGTACTCGACATTTGTACCATTTACTAATGTGATTTCATATCTACTTTCGCAGGTTGCCCCAGCTCCACTCGTTGCCAAGGCCGCCGTCCCAGCCGTTGCCCCAGTCCTTGGAAGCCACATCGCTTACGGATACACCCCACTCGCCACCTCCCTCCTCGGTTAAGCAATTTAGCTTACTCTAGTGAAGTCTTTGTTCAGTCGTATTTATTCTTGTGCGCAGCAATGTGCATTAAAATAAAAACCTAAATTATTGAACCTAACTTGCCAGTTTAAAAAATCATTGCTCTGAAAAGGTTTGCATGTACTTTAAGAAAGCAGTCATAATTCCTCTGCAACTCTCAACAATTTTTATTTACATAATAGAAAGCATAACATTCTTTTATTTCATCTTGCTCATATCATGCATACTTTCCTGTCGCTTGTAATCGCGCAAGTTAACATTCAATGAGGTTATAAATACACAATAAATTAATTCATAAATACGAAATCAGACAAATCATAATTCATAATACTATGTAATATAAATCGTCACAGGGTGGGTTAACAGTTAACAGTGACTTTTTAAAAACTATTGACTAAATATAACTTACAGTTGAGTTGATCCAGAATTTGAATTCGAATGAGTACCACCAGCATTTGTACAATCAGACAGACCTTTTGGTGCTTCGCCATTTGCTGAAGGAACAAGTGGTTTGGTTACGGGAGAATCGGGATTGTCAGTGTCCATGTCACTATCGAGTTCCAACTTTGCGGAATGTCTTTGAGCCGTATTCGGTTCAGTATCTGTAACTGCAACTTGAGTGGTTTGTGGAAGTTTGGCCATAGTTCGATGCAGACATGGCACCAAGCCCAAACCCTTGAGGGATTCATGTGCAAGGGTTCCATCTCTATTCAAGAAATCGCACACCCAAGTTTCTACCAGTCCTGAAGGTGGTTCAATCTCGTCATCTTTACAGTAATGAGATTTAAATGCAAATGGACCGGGATATTTGTCCACGTTCGGGGGATCTTTACTCCACATTGCTCTCATTCGTGTCTCTACTTCGTCCATACCTGAGGAATTTTGCTTGAAAAATAAAAAGTAGCAGTTACGTATTCAATATTACAATCAGCACAGCAAAGAAGTACTACATAGTCATATCATAAATAATAGATATCCTTTGCAACCTATGACCTAGCATCAAGCTTGCATCATGCATAATTTTTAATTACCGCGTGATTCCAAGGGACAAATAATCAATCAATAAAACCGGGTCCCTTTCATTGACCAATGACTGCATACGACCGTGCGAGATATCGTTAATTCTAAAACAAATTTAATTAATTAGCGCAAAATGCTTGCTTTGTCTTCTGACTGAATAATAAGCACGTACTACCTGTGTTGTATAGTAGCATCAGCATGTGTCATTTTTTATCATATCGAAAATGGTAATAATAATGAGATGCGTTTTACTAATTTTTAAACCATGAGAAACCATTCATCATTTTTTGCGATCATGAAAAAATGGTACGAACCAGTCTACAAGGATTGGAGTTGACTAGGTTGTACGCACTTTTTTCATGATATGTGACAACACATCCCCATAAAAGACCTATGATGAAGATGCTGCTTATATACAACACAAAGTATATTTAGTGTATTGAGTATAAAAATACTGAAAAAGGGTTAGTCTGGCAAATGCATCTGAATCATTAAATTTTCGCTGACTGATGTCTTTGTTGTCTATTGTCTGGTGATGCTGGCACAGCAGAATGGTCACACTCTTATGTGCTCTTGGTAGTTTTTTTCGGTCATGGGGCTTTACATAGGTGCGTATGCAGGAAATAAATTGTGTTGCTCGGGATAGAAATAAGAAGATTACTAGAAACTGCCAAGCCAGCTACGCTGGCTGACCCCCTACGTTGTCCTACACTTTCATACAATTTTTTTCTTATCT
>JAQIXX010006441.1:0-12207 GCA_034700605.1 Willowsia nigromaculata
GGGTTGGGACTACGTTTTTCGAAAACTTCATGGTCGATTTGTATATAATCGACCTTTGAACCTTCCAATTTCGAAACTCCCTAAACTTCGAAAAAATGAACAGCATTATTCCTAAAGGATCGCCGACTGGCTACTGTAAAACTTAGTGGGATGTACTGCTAATGCTCAACATAGTGAAAGTAGCAAAGTTTTAGAATTCAAACCACGACAGCAGGCCAGTAATCCTAGAACCAATGCTATCATGGAGACACGCGGAAAGGTTGTGGTAACGGTTGTTTAGAACGATTTAATATAGACCAGAATCACATGATGGTGTGATACTGAAATGTGATCTCTTCCCAACCACACCATTTCCAATGGTCCTTCTCTTCGTAGGTGCCTGTGCTGCTATCACAGTGAAATTATTTTTCAATTCAGAGTTCTCGTCCCAGCAATCCGAAACTTCCAATATTACTCATCCGCAGCTTGATCTGGACCAAAAGTTTCCAAATTACATAAAATACACTACTTTTAAGAATTTGTGTTTATTGTTAATTGTGCTCATACCAAAATATTTTTATACAAAATGTTTTTTAAACATAAGCAAAACCGTGACCGAGTTTTCAAAAATGCTATAAATTATTTTCGTTGCACGTTCTCTGTCTAATACTCCAATGTCGCCAATAGGAAATCCAATGGGACACATTGAATCCAGAATCTTTTTGAAATATATTCTGTTAAAGACACTTTCGCCTCTTTGACTGTCTACTACGTAGAGATTCTACTCCTTCAACATTTGTGTACTAAGTTCATTTGTTTTACTCGCAACTTTCAAAGTACCAAAAAGAAGTATGACTCCAATTAGTGTGACAGAACAAACTATGGGGTATACCACAATCGAAAGAATTTTCCAGCCTTGAACACACAAGCACACTGAAAAAAGCATTAAATAAAATCCAATCGCTATAGCTATTGAAGTAATCCATGACACAGGTTTTCGTCCCCAACTTAATATTATACGAAATTGTTGAAATGTCTTTAGAACATTTTTTAATGAATTACTGGAATCCTTAAGCGATTTTCCAATGCTTGTAAGATGTCGGTGTGTTATAGCTACCATAAAAACTACTAATTGGAAACTTAGTATGGAGTTTAAAACTATATTTGTTGTTATGAAAAAATTAGTCAACAGATTTAAGGCAATTACTAGCCCATGTTACAAGTAGTTAATTGTTTTAAAGTCAATAAAGTATTCAAACAATACGTTTGACGTGGTAAATGTGACTAAAAACGTTCCAGAAATTAGTGTTACAAAAGCTCCATGGGTATGCAAGAGCTGCAAGGCAACCAATTAAACCTATTATATCAATATCGTTGCCTTTGAAAGCTCTCCCAATATTCGCACATTGATTTTGCATTGATATTTGTGATTGAAACTGTAGCAAGCCGTTAAAATAGTGTGCCCATTCATTTCCTAGTGTACGTTTTTTAAATTCATACGTCGCCTGAATACTTACACTAAACAAAATAAGTATTGTGAAGTAAAATGTTAGCACTAGTTGGTCTGAATTGTTTTGTATCATGTCTTTCAATGAAATTACACGAAATATTGGTAGCAGGCAAAATTTTACTGCCAGGAGGAGATTTAACATGACAAGAAACACTCCAAGATTATATGGACTAAATCTAGGCCCAGGATCTCGACAAACTAGGTGACATGACTTGGAGTTCCACTTTAGAACAAACTTGTGGTGGAAAATGGTTTCTTCGACGAATTGGAAAAGGTCAAGTGCTTTACACAATGACGCTGTTGCCTTATTTTCTTTTGTGTTGACTTGCAATATGTTTTATTTCTTAAAATGGATTTAATACGCCTTCGCATCAAGTTTTCAAATCAATAGTGACCATTCGATTTTAAACTTAAAATAGCAGACATAAGCATAAATTGCTTAATATGTAATGTATTGCTTAATATATTAAAATACTTTTCAACTTTTACATTTTAGATGCATGCAATGGGCAGGTTGTTCCAGGCAGACTAAGCAAAGAAACGCAAGCCAAAAGTTGTATCTATCCCAAGTTGTTACTAGCAGAAAGGTGGGCCTCAATTTCTCCAAAGTTTCATGTAGTATTTATTACTGGAGTAAAAATTTTCACTCTTCTTTCAGTATACCTTAGAAAACTAACGCAAATAAAAAGAGAAGGGCAACAATTTCAATGTGTATAACACTTGACCTTTTCCAATTAGTCGAAGAAATTATTTTCCACCACAAGCTTGTTCTAACGTGACGGTTTTATGTAGCCAAATGAGTTCTCCAAGAAAAAACTCAAATAACATCAAAATTCATATAAAGAAAAATGTACATGTGGCAGCAGTCAAACAGCAGTCGCAGTATTGCCATTTGAAAAATAGATCCTGTATGACCGTTAAGTGGAAGGTTTTAACCGTTAAAGTTGAAAATCAACAAGGCTATACTTTAGTATTCCTTAATCTTCCTACCAAGTTACATCAAAATCGGTGTAAGCCTTCAGGAATTATCACGTGTAGGGAAAGATAGGCACGCATACAAACGCCAATTCTTCCATCCCATCCATCAATTTTGATACAAAATGTGCCGGTGGTCTACACCGACACCATTTGATATGAAATCTCATTTTGGAAATCTTGGAAATGTTTTAGTTTGTTATAAACATTTCATAAGTAGCCGTATTGACAATGAAGTATCATTAAAATAAGTAGACTTTAAAATCATTTCTCACTTCTTATACTCACATTCAAAAATAATGTTGGATCTCACTCAACCGGTGAAATGATGCAGAAACACAAGCAATTTGATATCTTACTAGCAAGTTAATGAATGTCTAACAAACCTATTTACCCACTATTGTACCTAATCCAATTGCATGTATGAATATTCATAATCAACATTCAAGGATTGAAATGGTGTTGTCTGCATGATTTGCGTTGTAGCAAGTAACCTTGAAATGATAATTATTGTCTGAATTTTTACAAACTCAGAAAAAATGTATACCCGATGGATGCATTGTTTGACATTGATGGAAATGATCATATTCATACATAAAAGCTTATGTCTATGTTTTATCTCAGTGATGATAATGCACATTTTGAGTGGAATACTATGTTTACCTATAGAAACATAATGCATGGTAATATGACACACAGTTTGGTTGGTCATATGAAAAATCACAAGATCCCAACGAATAATATTAGATATTTACCACCATCAGTTTTTTTGTTACGTAAGCTTCAATAATTGCCACTTAAGTGTTATATCATTCCATCGTTGATCATTCTGAAGGAAAAAAAAACAAGCATAAAGATATGAGATACGAATTATAATAATTGCTTTTGTCATGCCACATGCCACTACTAACATGCTCTACTTTTCAGTCTAGTCTACTCACATTGACACAACCGAGTGGATGGATTGTAACAAAAACTCAAGGCAATAATATTTAGAGTTTTTACCTGAAACAAGGATAAAAATGGTCAAAAAGTAATATTTTAAAATATTTTTCCATTACTTAAAAAAGCCGCTTAAAATTTACACTATCAAATATTGGTGACATATTTCTATGAATATTTTTATTAACAGAGAAACTACGGACTCCATTAAGTTTCACATAAACGGAGTGGAGCATTCAGGTATATAAAAATACTTTTCTCTGAAATGTCATTCTCAGATTTATCATAATTGGCTCGTTATCTGATAATTTTACTAGTTGGTCCTGGGTCTAATGTTGCTCCAAAGACAGCTCTAGTGGATTACATCCGAGATGTTGCAAATCTCAAAGGAACAAAAGTTATGTGCAGAGAAGGAGGATGTGGAGCATGCTTGGTTTCGGTCAAAGTCGTCGACACACACACGGGATCAGAAATCATAAAAAGTGTTAACTCTGTGAGTTTCATGAACACAATTTGTATGCAATATTGTAAAAATTTACTTATAAATGATATAACATTTTTATTATTCAGTGTTTAACACCCGTGTTGAGCTGTGATGGATGGGATATTACAACTGTTGAGCAACTTGGAAATCGTCATGAAGGATATCACGTGATTCAAAATCGTCTTGTCAACTTCCATGGAACACAGGTGAAGAAACAATTAATGACTCCAGCATAGTTTGAGAGCACTAAATACCAAATTGTAATGTAATCATGACCCCATATTCGATCTTAGTGTGGTTACTGTACTCCAGGAATGGTAGTGAATATGTACAGGTAACTTCAAAACAATAACATTATGCACTTATTTTGTTAATAAGCATGTTTATAATAAATTTGTGATTAAAGTTTACTTGAAGGGAAAAAGTCGTTGGAGATGGCAGACGTTGAAAAAGGTTTGGATGGAAACATTTGTCGATGCACAGGTTACAGACCAATTTTGGACGCTTTCAAAACCTTAGCAAGTGATGCCTCTGACGATTTGAAGAAGAAATGTGCTGACATTGAGGTCAACTAAACTGTTTCTGTGCACTTATTATATTACGAATTTGAAAACAAATAAGCTAATAATTAGGTTATTCATACTTTTCATTGATAACAGGACTGTGCTACTTGTCCACTCAAGAGACAAAGTGGAGTATCATGTGATGGGAAAGTAAGAGCTCAAGTGTCTACGTCACATGACATTACATTAACAAATGGAGATAAATGGGTCACCGCAAAAACTTTGGATGAAGCGTTGACAGCAGCCGCTAAATGTTCAGCTGCCAATGGCTCGGTTCGGTTTGTTGCTGGGAATACTAGTACAGGTAATTAGCAAAAATGTGATTTACTAATCAGAACCTGCAACGTTATGTACATTCCAACATTTATTATTGATTGTGTAAAGGAATCTTCAAAAATGAGGGACCATTCCAAACGTTCATTGATGTTAATGGAATCCCAGAATTGAAAATGATTAAAGTGGATAATCAGGGAATTGAATTTGGTAGGCTAGTTTTTTTCATAATTAACAAATAGTTTCTTGATGAGTGAAGCAATAAGTTTTCCTGATGAATCGATTAAAATTATAATTTATTCACATAGGTGGAGGAACAACTTTAACACAACTTATCAGTTTACTTAAAGAAAACTCCAATAAAGTGGGATTAGAATATGGGGAGCGCGTGGCAAGTCATTTGGAAAGGGTAGCAAATACCTCTGTTCGAAATGTGGGTAGCAAAATGGCATATACATAGTTTCAATGAAAGATGAAATTTGTGTCCAAATATTTGTTACATTTACTGTAAGTTATCTGATAATGGAGACTCGACACATTGATGGAAATATAGATTGCTTGTTTTTAACATAGACTGGTACAATTGCTGGAAATCTGATGATCAAGCATAAAAATCTAGGTTTCCCATCCGATGTGTTTGTCATCATGGAAGCTCTCGGAGCCACAATCACTTTAGGTAAATTCTTTTGAGAGATTTATTGCTAAAGCAACAAAATGTGTAGCAATAAAAAATGTTTTATGAAATAAAATTGTATTTTAGCATCCGCAACTTGCAGTAATACCATCTTGGGTAAAGAGAAAGTTAGGATTAACACACTCATGCCAATTGGAATGGCAGAATTTCTGAAAACGGACATGAACTTGAAATTAGTTTTAAGCATTCGTTTGCCGAAACGAGAAGGATATCATTACCGCAGTTTTAAGGTTGGTTTGAGTGTTTAAATGACTTAATGTAAAAGTAAGTTTACTATAAATTGAATTTGAGGTTTTTCTAATAGCATAATATATTGCTGGTTTAGATTACCAGAAGGTATCAAAACGCTCATGCATATGTGAACGCCGCATTACTTCTAAAAGTAGACAAAGCCGCAGATTTTAGGGTGACAGAAAACCCAAGACTAGTTTACGGAGGAATTTCTGGTTCTTTTGTAAGGCACACAATTTGCATGCGTATGTTTTTAAAGCAAATTATCAGATTATCTGATTTTATACTGGGAACTTTCACCTCAATATATTAGATACATGCAGCTGGAACAGAAGATATTTTGAACGGAAAGAGTTTATCAGATGTCAACACACTAAAAGCAGCTTTTGAGGCATTGGATAAAGAAGTGAAACCCGAAGATGGGCCACTTGAATCATCCAAGGAATATCGTATTCGGTTGGTTAAGACTTTGTTGTACAAGGTGACTATTTAAAGTTATCTTTATGCTTCAACAAATATTTACATAAAGTATCATGTTAATTACTTTACCCACAAAAACCCTCTAGACAATTTTGGAAATAGTTGGAGAGAAAGTTGGATCCAATCTAAAATCAGGCATTGATGACTTGGTGAGAACACTGACCACAGCAAAGCAAGTTTTTGATGACGGGAAAGACGAGGTGGCACTTTACAAAGCAATTCCAAAAATTGAGGCTGGAATACAAGTTTCAGGTAAACTGCTGCTTTCACCACATTTAAATATTTATTATAATTACAAATTTAATAAGTTTTCCTAATTTTGTGGCAAAAATTGTAGGTGAAGCTGAGTATACCGGGGATATTCCATTTCGACCTGATGAATTATTTGGTGCATATGTCAAAAGTACTGTGGGATCTGCTGACCTTGTTGAAATGGATGCATCAGAAGCACTTGTATTTCGAAATCTAATAACATTATATTATGTAGCATTAGTGCAGTAATTACTAATTACTAATTTATGCTCTTAATCCAGAAAATCCCTGGGGTTGCTCGTTTCGTTACGGCAAAAGATATTCCTGGAGAAAACAACGCATTGAAATTCAATTTCTTCCCTCCAGTCATGGTCGAGCCTGTGAGTAAAGCCTAAATTTATTAATTCATCAGTATATAATTCACATTTGCTAATCATAATAAAAAACCGAATAATATGCTTACTTCAAATTTTGTATATTTTTTATAGATTTTTGCCATCGACAAAATTTATTATCACGGTCAATCCCTTGGACTGATTCTAGCTACTTCTAGAGACTTGGCCTTCCACGCTACCAAATTGGTTAAGGTGAAGTACGCCAATGAAGAAAAGCCAGTGGTAAGATTGGAGGCAGCGGTTGAGAAAGCCAAAGCGGATGGCTCATTTTTCAAACAAACATTTGGGAAACATTCAACCAAGCCAAATGACAATGTGAAGGTAGTCCACTCGGTGAAGGGCTCTTTCCGCACTGGCTCACAATACCACGGTTATATGGAACCTCAGACAGTCGTCTGCCATCCAAGAGAAGATGGAATAGATGTGCATATTAGTACTCAGGTAAAATTAAACTAACATTTTAGGAATTCATCAAATGTATTTAATCTTTGTACTTTGTAAACTGTAAATGCTTATACTTTATACTTTCTCCAGGATATGGACATGGTTCAAAATCACGTTGCCTCGTCTCTCGGCATTCCTTCAAATGGTGTGAATGTACAAGTTCGACGAGTTGGAGGTGGATTTGGAGGAAAGTTAGTAAATCATATGAAATGTCTAAAAGTTATCAATTTCCTTAAGCAAACAAAAAAGCATGCTACAAATTAGTTTATTTCAAATCACAGAGCCAACAATTCATACACGATTGCAGCAGCTTGTGCAGTTGCCACATGGGTCACCAACCGACCCGTACGAGTTGTCTTAGATATGGAGACAAATATGAGCATGCTTGGAAAAAGACATCCTTATCATATTCCATACGAGGTTCGTTCAGTTTTAAATTGTTTGTAAGTTTATTGACTTGAAAACATGAAATTAGAGGAAAACTTTCATTCCAGGTTGGCTTTGACGAGAATGGAAGAATCGGAAGTCTAAAAGCTGACATTATAAGTGACACAGGTAGACTCACTTATAGAAATATTCAAATTACTACAGAGCAAATTGCCCAATTGGAAATAAAATTTTAATTCACACTCTACACACTACATAAATTAACAGGCTATACCCCCAACAACGCAACCAATTTTGCAGCTTTACTTCACATTCAAAACGTTTACAAAGCATTAGGTTGGGAGGTTGATACTCATTTTGTTAAAACGAATACTGCAGCAAACACCTTTTGTCGGGCACCAGGTATTTTTCTAACTACTTATTTGAAAGTACTTAAAATTAAATATTTTACAAAATTATGCATAAATTACTTTACAGGAAGTCTCCAGTCTTGTGGTGCAATTGAGTGGATTATGGATCATGTCGCTACCCATCTTAAGAAGGACCCTCTGCAAATTCGTGAAGCAAATTTGTTGGAAACTGGGGACGCCCTTTTGTTTGACATGTTTGGTCCTCCAACTTACAATCGTGAAAACCTCATCCCTCAAATGATTGCACAGATGAAAGCTGAGACGGATTATGAAGCCCGCAAGGTTTTCATCGAAAAATTCAATCAGGTAGAAAATCTTAATGACATTCATTTACATGAACTTGAAACATCAAACATTTTATACAAACTTTATTCGCACATTTTAGGAAAATCGGTGGAAGAAACGAGGCATGGCAGTAGTTCCTATTAGATATGGAATAGAATATTTTGCCACTTGTTATCCCGCCTCCGTCGCTATATACCACATGGATGGGCATGTTGCTGTGTGCCATGGGGGGATTGAAATGGGTCAGGGAATGAATACAAAGGTTAGTAGCCATCTTCACAAAAAGCTCAATGCATTTTGAGAAATTATTTGCGATCATAAATATCTTCTTTATAATAGGTTCTGCAAACAGTTGCTCAGGCTCTTCAAGTTCCCATGAAAAATATAAAAGTCAAGCCATCAAATAACTTCGTTGGTGCAAATGCGCTTCTTACAGCAGGCTCCATAGGGAGCGAACTAATTTGCTATGTAAATCTTTCATAGGTTATTATTGATATTTTGATTATGAACCCAAATCTTCTTAATGTCTCATTGGAATCCAATTGAAATCCACCTTTTCAGTCTGTTATGCGTGCTTGTGAAGAAATCCGTGAAAATTTGAGACCTATTTTGGAAAAGCTGGAAAACCCATCTTGGGAAAAGTTGATTGAGGAAGCGTACAATGCAAAAGTCAATCTCACTGCTTCCTACACGTAAGAAATGATTTTAGCCCTATGAGAATTCGGATGAAATATCAGTTTATTTTTCACGAGATAATTTTGCACGTTGGTTGTTGATTTGGCAGACCAACTGCAAAAGATGACATTAAGGGTTATGATGTGTGGGTATTGAACTTGGCAGAAGTGGAAGTGGACGTGTTGACTGGAGAATATAAGGTTGGTAGTAACAATAGTCAGGAATAATGTATTACAGGATTTTCTCACATGAACGGTGAAATTCTTCTAGATCCTTCGCACGGATCTTTACGAAGACACTGGAAAAAGTTTAAGTCCTGCAGTAGACCTTGGGCAGATTGAAGGGGGTTACATAATGGGACAAGGATTCTGGACTACTGAGAAGATTATCTACGACGAAGAAACTGGAAAGCTTCTTACAAATGGAACATGGGTAGGATATTCTTGTCATATTTATTATTACATTACTCAATTCCCAAAGAAAATCCGGCCACTCATGAAATTATTTTTCGTTGTATGGTAGGATTACAAGCCTCCAGAATGCAAAGACATACCAGAAGACTTCCGCATAACTTTGCTGAGTAATTCACCTAATCCTAATGGAGTTCTCAGATCAAAAGGTAATTCATCAATGTGGATCCATTTCTATCGGGACTAGTCATGAAAAATGTGATAACTTTATATTTGATTATCTGTAGCTACTGGAGAGCCAAGTGTTGACTCTGCGTTTGCTGTTGTGCTTGCCATGAGAAACGCGATTGCTTCTGCCAGAAAAGATGTGGGAAATGAAAAATGGTTTGAATTTGGTATAATCATAAGTTTTGCAATATTTTGATGGATTGCATGCATTTTTCATATAAAAGTTTAAACTAAGAATCCTTTAACTTTTTTCACTTCTTTTTTGAAGATGAATCAGCCACACCAGAAGAGATTGCTCGACTTTGCCTTCTGAGGGATTCCGATTTAACACTTTGAGCTAACACATTAGTAGCAACATTACAAGGGATCTAACGGCATAAATATAATAAAAATGTTTGAAACCTCAATTTAAGATAACTAGTTGTTCAGAACAGGTTTAAAATCTTGTTGCGTAACGCTGGAATTGAAACGTAATAAACATTAAGACTTAAGAAGAATTGTAGTAATTGTAATTGTTAAATGTGCACAAAGATCATCATATAAATTGGTTTGTATTGAAATTGCATTATTAAGAGCCATATGAAATAAAATATAGTTTCATTAACATTCTATTGTTGTAATAAGCTCCATGATGAATTATGTTATTGCCATCTTTCATGCAACGCGGAGTTGATTTTTTGCACGTTCATAATCAAATTGGCATTGTGTACATTCCCCTGCGCTTCGTTATCTATTTAAATGACAAACAATAATAAAATATTTATGACGTTGTTTTGATGACTAGGCATTTGGTATGGAGTAAATAGAATGATTGGAGAAACTCTCAATTAGGGAATCCTTTGATGCAAAGTTGAAAGTGAAAGTCGTAGAAGGATGCTAATTAAGAGAAAATTAATAATGTTACACATAACTCACGTTTTCTACTTTAAACTGAACTTCGCAAATGCGATAACTAATCGTTTAAAATATTTGACGTAATCAAGCATCGTATCCGAAGTTTTCCCTTCTGAGCCTCTGCCAGTACTCAACGAAAATGGAATTTCTAGAAACCCTAATTCAGAATATTGGCTTTTGATTTCCATCAAGTCGGAAAATTCATATTCATTTTGCTAAAATCTGTGCTATCCATCAGGAGACTAATATAGGTAACCCTTAACTCTTGCATTTGCCTCGCTCACGATTAGTTTATCTATATTCCAAACTTTGTGGTAATACATTTAATTTGAAAGAGAGCAAAATATTCTATAGAAAGCAAAATTTCAAGAAGAGTAGCTCCCAATGCAGATTTAATGATCATAATCAACAACCTATTCAGTTAGAGTTCATAGTTCACTATCTAGTTGAAACTATTATTTGCCACTTTCCTTTTCATAACTTTGTTACGTACACATTTCAAACTTGCTACGAAATAGCATTAGGACATGAATATCTCATCGATTTTGTACTACAACAAGTTCAATTGCACAAGAAAATTAGACATTATTTGATTTTATTATAATATGCGCCTTACCATACTATCATATTGTGGTTGATTAGAATACGTAATTTGAAAAGCAATTGCACTTGTTAAAACGATCGTATCAATATCCAATTAGGGACAATTTTGCAAATAAAATAGACAGATACTCTACTTTCAAATGCACGAATTACAATCGTAGCATCTCTGCTTGACGCTGCTCTTTCATCTGAATTCTTCGAAATGCTACAATTTGTCTAGATTCTTAAATCTATTCTCAGATTTTTACTCTAGGATGTTATACATTCGTTTAGCTATGTATCAAGAATGTATATATGTAAGGATGTTCCACGAAGTAAAAATTAAATTTGTCTCCTTATAAAAAATGACGAGTGCCACCTTCCTGAAAAATGATTTCACATCTCTAGCGAGAAACGGTGCAATAGAGTCCTTGACAACGTTGCAACAACTTTCTGAAAAACAGCGCTCCAATTTATCAAATCATTCCTCGATTAAAAAAGAAAGCTTTAAAAGTTGAAAATACGAAAAATAAACTTAAAGGAAAAATTGTGACGTGAATTTTTGTAATACGTATTGTAGTACGATCTTTCATGGTATTTTAAATTTATATGCTCATAACAGTAGTACATGTAGAGTGAAATATTGTGAGAAAATTTTCCATGATGAACATTTATTAACAAGCAGTTTAATTCACGTTTTATTTCAATCATTCTTTTCTTACTTTAAAACAACTATTGTCATTTGTGATTAATTTCTAGGGAGACTCTCTTTTCTCCTATTTTTAAGACTAGTAATCCTCTTATTAGAATTAATACTTTGGGAAGTACGTTGTGAACTTGACACCCCGGGAGTTCTTCCACTAGCAGAAACGACAACATTACAAGCTCCATGTCGCATGCAATTTCTTTTCTGAAAACTGGAAGATTGATTGGTTCTGTATCTGCGACAACAGATTGACATAAACATTCTGCGAAACTTGCTATTTACAAAAACATAAATAATTGGGTTAACGCAACTATTAAAAGAGCCCAGCAGCTGAGCCCATGGTATCATCACATTTAAAAATGTCTTTTCTCCGCCTTCGATAGACCAATTTGGGAAAAGTTTGATTCT